>BGPR01002949.1:133818-154738 GCA_013235015.1 Araneus ventricosus
TCTTAGTAAATCTGTGACAATCAGATCTGAGATATTGTTGGCAAGCTAAAAGCCCGTCTTAGTAAATCTGTGACAATCAGATCTGAGATATTGCTGGCAAGCTGAAAGCCCGTCTTAGACTAGCACAAATCTTCTAGTTGTAAATAAAATGCATTTGAGAAGAGTTAATTAATATAGAGAAAATGGCTTGACTGTCTTTATATGATGTAAAGTCTATAAGTGGAGTTTTTGAAATCTGCACCAGAAAATTCACATAAACACTCATGCTGTTAAAAATGTAAATAATAAAAAAGAAATAGTTTATATGAACAGTATAAAAATACAGTCAGATGTATTGTTGAAATAATCTCTCAACCAGAAAATAAACTACAAATTTTTTATGGCATGTGATGTGTTTAAGTTTTACACAAAATACTCTACATTTTATTCAGAACATTATTAACCTTTGAACTGAGTTCAAACAAATAAAATAAAACAAACTAATTTAAGGATTTGATCAAATTACAAATTTAACATTTTTCAAATGTAAGGAAAATTAATGAATTTTAAAACTTTTGAATTAAGCAAAATAATAGTGGAACATTTCAGTTTTAATAGCAATTATTTCATTCTGATGATGGTTTCATTTAGTCTAATGTTATGTAATTTTTTAAATTTTTAGATCAGTAATCATCCAACAACATGGATTTTTCAGTAATCAATTCAACAGGTGTGCAATCAGTAGGCAATAATTTTAAGATTTTACAATATGGATAATAAAGTTAGATTTAATAAAGCATGAACAGAAAATATGAAACAATGAACATGTAAAATTAAATATTTCACAATCAGCCTCTACATTTTTTTTTGGAAAATTCTGAGACACTCGACAAATAATAATTATTAATGAAAACTCCTGTAGTTTTCTTCGTGCTCAGTTTGAATATTATAACAATGGTTGCAATTTTAAGTGGCACACAGATTTATCGTAGCAAGGTATTATGGTATGAATTTATCATAAAGCTGCTGTTACAACTATCAGAGTTTTAACATTTAGTTTTTAATAAGTTCAATAGGTATATTCAGCTTTGTTTTAATATACATAGGCCTGAGCAGATTTGGATGAATTCACATATTTCACTTAGTTTCTGCCTTTTAAAAAAATTTTAAAGGTTCAGTTTGAGCATTCAGGTCTGTACAAATCTGTTAAAGAAGTCATACTTTCCATCATACTAAAGAAGATACTTTTAACTTCAATGCAATAAATGGACAAAATGATGAAATAATTCATGATATTAAAACTAAAAGATGTTTTCGAGGATGAAACATTCTGTAGTTACAAATAAGAAGATAAATAAATTGAAAGGGCACTAAATAGTAAAATCATATCATGCAAACAAAGTAAAATAAAATACTTGTATAATAATTACAATTAGTAAACACAAAATAAATAAGTAAGGAAAAAAATAAAATAGAAAATTGTGCTTGGGTTAAACCCATATAAAATACTTAATTGGAAAATTGAACTTATAAATAATATTAATTGTGCCACTTGATAATTCATTATTAGATGAGATTATTTTTTATTTTAAAGAACACCATAAATTTTTTATGAATTATTACGGCTATTAAAAGTATATATTTAATCATTTTAATTAGTTGATCTTAAGCATAAAGATTTCTTTTATAAAGTCACAATTTTGTTAGTTGTTAGCATTTTGTTTGAAATCAACTATTCATAGATGCATTTCACCACATAAGAAAAAAGCCAAGCCAACAGCTTAATGTTTTTATAGCAATTGCTAAGCATCTGAAAGCCTGCATTAAAGCAAAATAAAAACAGTGTACTCAATAACATGTAAAGTAAAAACTCATTTGCGAAACATAATTTATATCTTGATTCCGATTTCAAACATATGAGGCGTGTCCGGAAAGTGAGTACAGTTTCGTTCTACCCCCACTGCAGCACTAGTGTCGCAGTTCCGCGCATGTGCATGTGTCTCTGGTTGATTTCTGCCCACTGACGCCATTACAGCCAGATTGTGTTGTGTTTACATGTGTTAGTGAGCGTTCAAAATGTTTAAGACGATTGCCGATCCCGCCGACTGTGAAGTACGTTCTGTAATACGGTTTTTGAACGCAAAGAATGTTAAGCCAGCTGAAATTCATCGTCAACTTGTAGAGATTTATGGTGAAAATGTAATGACTGATGGAATGGTGAGAAAGTGGGTTCGACAACCAATTGGTGGACGCACCAATGTTCATGACGAAGCACGGAGTGGGCGACCTTCTGTTGTCAATGATGGTTTGGTTGCAAAAGTGAATGAGAAAATTCGTGAAAACAGTCGGTTCACAATAAGAATGCTTTGTGATGAGTTTCCACAAATTTCAAAAACTGTTTTGCATGAGATTGTCACAAATCGCTTAGATCATCGCAAATTGTGTTCCCGTTGAGTTCCGAAAATGCTTATGGATGTCCACAAAACGAAGGGACTTGGCTGTGCTTTGACATTTCTTACCCGATACAGAGAGGAGGGCAATGAATTCCTAAACAAAATTGTGACCGGTGATGAAACTTGGGTTTGCCATGTCACTTCAGAATCAAAATAACAGTTGATGGAGTGGAGGCACTCCTGGGCCCCCCCCCCCCAAAAAAAAAATTCAAAACAACGTTGTGAGCACACAAAATCATGTACATTGCGTTCTGGGACAGACAGGGCATTCCGCTTGTTGAGTTCCCTCCCAGATGTGAAACATCAATGCGGTACAATACTGTGAAACATTGTGAAAACTGCGGCGTGCAATTCAAAACAAAAGGCGAGGAATGCTCAGTCAAGGCATTGTGTTGCTTCATAACAATGCACGCCCCCATTTTGCTGGTGTCACTCAAAACCTTATTCAACAATTCGGTTGGGAGCAGTTCGATCACTCGCTGTACAGCCCCCACTTTGCGCCTTCAGACCACCACTTGTTCTTGAACTTGAAGCGTGATTTTGGAGGGAGGCGCTTTGTCAGTGATGACGACGCAAAAAACGGTGTTCAGCAGTGGCTGTCTTCACTGGCAGCGTCTTTCTTTGAAGAGGGTATCGACATGTTGGTTTCCCGCTATGACAAATGTCTGAACAATGGTGTTAACTATGTAGAAAAATAGTTTCCGAAATACTCTTTCATGTAAAAATAAATTTTCTTTTAAAAAACATTTTTTATGCGAGTTTTTTCAAAACGGTACTTACTTTCCGGACACACCTCGTATTAACTTTACTTAAAAATATAATTCTGAAATTAAACTTCAATAAAGCTTGTGCAAATAAACCAGGAAAATCAACATAGAATTGAAACTGATTTTTAAGTGAATAGATTTAAAGAGAGTAGAAAAATTCTGTTTATTAAGTAAAAAATGGAAAAAAAGAAATTATCATTTCATTCTACCCTTTATATGTATATATACTCAAATGAGAATAAGTATAAAAAATGTATATACCTGGAATTATAAGATTTCCTTCAGTTGGAAACTGTTCATCTCTGTTTGTTGCAATAAATAAATTACTAGGATCCTTTAAATAGCTGGCAGCTTTAGTTAGCTTTGGATAGCTAACATAATGATCAAAACCAACAATGACAGCACCAACCTACAAGTAAAATAACACAATGTTACTGCTCCAATCTAGCAATAATATACAGAACTGTTAAAACACCTAAAACAAAACAAAAAATAGTCACCTCAGGATCTAATTTAACTTCACCTAACCACTGTATCCAATTATCCGCAACAGGATCAGGCTATGTCAAGGCATAAAAATATTTTATTATTAAAAAGGTAATGTTTCTTGAAAATTATGTTAAAATGATAAATTTTAAATTCATGTATTATTACAAATATAATCTTTACTTAAGAACAGTTCTGAAAATATTTAAAGTATTTTTCAGTGTTTTCCTGAAAACAAAAGTTACAGTTAATAAAAAAAAAATAAAAATAATAAACCAGCATACAAAAAATAATAATTATAATAAAACCTTAGGAGAATTTATTATATTTTAAAATTTCTTAGATAAAAAGGCACTGAGCCTGCAAACAATCTATAATTTTTCATGGGAGAGAAAATTAAGAATTCTCAGATTTATAAACTGGAAGATGAATGGAATATTAATACTAACTATTAAAGAAAAAACAGTTTCTTCATTCTCAAACAAGTTATTATAAATAACTTATATTTACTAACATTCTAATTTTAAATTTCTCGATTTTTAAGTACAGTCAAAATTTCACATCATGACATACAGGAAGTGAAAATTTTATAAATAACTCTTATTTCAAATTATTAAATAAGGGAAATAAAGATAATAGATTGTTTTTTTTTTTTTTTGGCACTTTGAGAATTAAAGTAATAATGAATTTTTATATGTGAATAGAAAAAGTGTCTTGAATGCACAGCTATTAAATGCAAAACAATATAAATTTTTGTGAATTCATAGAATGATAATTTCTCAATATATTCTTTTACAATTATCACAGCTTCTTGATCATTCTTTTTTTTTTACTATTTATTACATCTCAATAATAACATTTCTTTTGGTGTGTTCTTTTTAATTTATGAATAAACACAAAATAGTAGAACAGTGTGGAAAATTGTTAGGAAAATTTTTTCTATGGCCCCTATTTTAATGACAAAAATATCTGACTTGGCTGGAAAATGTGCATCATATACATTTTCTGAATACTAGATAGATATTTATACAAATTTTATGAAACAACTTGGGATTTAAAAAAAAATATTTACAATAGACCATAGTGTCAATAAGATAATTAATCAAGAATATATATTTTCTTAATATATTAGTAAAAGCTACTGGAAACAGTATTTTTTTCTCACAAATTTAACATGAATGATATTGTAAATAAGCCTCAACAAATAAAATTTTTATTCATTTATGACAAACATGTGAGTGTTACATCTTTTGCTTGTTTAATTTGAATTATTTAAACAGCGTTTCAGTTTCAAAATACAAAATGGCTATTAGGAGGCAGATGTTGTAAATTTAAATTTGGTCAGATGCTGAACAGAATACGAAAGATGACACATTCTCTCCAAACTTCCACACCACTCCAGCAGTAAAACATTTAGATTCTCAGCAATTTAGTTTGCATCTGGCAATTTAGTTTGCATTTTTTAGAAAATCAGAAAATAAATTAGTAATCTACAATCTGGAAGCCACTGAGACCATATATCATTTTTTTAAAAATTAATAACACAACTAGAATTCTTCCACTGGTTATCAAATAATTGCTGGTAGACAAACAATGAAAGAAATCTTGTACTTAAATGAAATAAAACTTAAATAAATATATATTAAATAATAAAAATTTTTTAAAATGCAATGAAAGAAAAGTTAGCAAAATTGGAGTGTATTACTCACGCCTATAGGTAAATGTGGAATATTGGCTTTGTCTAATTCTGCAGCTATACCTGTACTTCCAAAAACGTACACCTTTTTCTTAAAATTTATGGACTGCAAATATGCAGCAGCACAGTAAGATGTAGAGACAATTGTGTCCTAACAGAAGAAAATATATTGTAAGAATCACAGTAGTAGAGCAATTGTAAGTGGATATTAATAAAGAATATACGAAATATTTTGCAATACTATTCCATTATCATCATTTAAAACAAACCTGGAAACACTTTAAATACATGGAAGCATTTATTATTACAGATAATTTTTTTTTTTAAATGTAAGGCAATTTGTTCGTACAGTAAAGCAACAGTATTTACAATGATAGTATTTGAAACACGTGTAGTTTAACATACTTAGCTGATTAATTACATATTTATGTTTCATCCTAATCATAATGCATTCACTAAAAGTTTGGATCTTTATTTAATTTCATTAGTCTGTGGCTTTGTTTAAATACAGCTTTAGCAAGTAGTTATAATTGCTCATCGAGCCCATTATTAAAGTCTGGTCTTTCTCATTTCTTGGAGTGGCCTTGATTACTCTGAGAACACCAATAGCAGAAGTTCAAACATTCCATCCAGCCTCAAACTCCCCACAATGTTATAACTTCCTTTTCACGATATAATTAGTGCTGCCTTTTCCCTTCAGTTTCATTCATGGCCATAGAGTGGAATTTACTTTTAAACACATTACTGTAGCCACTAGCTATTTAATATAACCTATCATCTTTAAAATGAATAAAAAGAAATTGGAATAAAGTATTGATTGGATCAACAACTGCCCGCTTATTAAAGATGCTTGCTCTACAATTCACATAACAAAATATATCTTTATATATAAAAGGGAAATACCATGACCCACTGACCGACTCACTCATCACAAAATCCCCAAACCACTGGCACTAGAAACTTGAAATTTGGCAGGCGGTTGGTTCTTGGAGAGTAGGTGCTCGCTAAGAAAGGATTTTTTGAAATTTTAATTACAATTTAAATTATTTAAAAATTACCTTAAATTTTAACGTTTTTTCAGAATAATTTCGGATCAAATTATCGCAAAAATACCATTTTTACATCATCTTAAAGATAAAAACATTAGCTTTTCAATGACACTGACCTTATTTCCATGCAATATTTTGTTCAATTTGAATTAATGTTTCAAAATGTTTTAAAACATGAATTTAAACAATGTTTCTATAGTTGCATATAAAATTCAAACATCTCCTTATTTCAGCAAATCTTTTATTCACGCGCTTTTGCAATTGTGATGGTTGTGATAGTATAAATTGTTTTCTTGGGAAATTAACTCCAAATCAGAATTTTCACTTTAGTATTCATTGCATTTCTGAAATATTTTATCGCACCTGCTTCAAAGTAATTTTTTTATAAAGCGTGGCAACAGATATTTGATTTCAGGTTTGTTTGTTTTTATTGTGTTTGAGGTAGACTGAAATGATTTTCGTCCTTTCTTCAAGCATTTAATCTCATGCTTTCCTGCCATTTTAAAATTATGAGATACGAAAACGCTTTCAAATTTTTGTATATTGCATTATAGGTAATTTATTAAAAGTTTTGTAAAAGTACAGTACTGCCGCCAAACTGGAATTTCCTCAAGTAATAACTCATCAAATTTGATATTAGAAACTAGAAATTACAGCCTGAAATTAGGAATTACAAAATGAAATATTGTTCAGGAAAACTAACTAATTTTTAAATTTTATTGTCCTCCTATACACCTGGGTCTTTTAGATGTCTATGAATTTTTTGACGCCTCACTTTTTGTACCCACTGGTTCACACGATTCTCCAGCATGTTCGGCTTTCGCGACCGTATTCAGCATTAATCATTTTACCGATTAGTGATAGATGAATTGAATGAAAGTTATTTGAAACTCAGTTTGTAAGTTTCGTTAGCTGCGATGCATCATACAGAATTGTATCCTGGCATTTTAAAACTTATGTCTTTAAATATTTTACTATCTGTCAAATACAAAAAAAATATTCGTTTTTTGTTCATCTTTCCTGAGTTATCCCAGCTGAAGCTGCGACGGGTAATGCTATAATATAAAATACGAAAATAAAAACTAATTTAAACGGGCAAAACACCTGGTCACCGAAGGTGGCTAGTCTATATATTTAAAAGAAGCAAAACATAATAGAAAAACAATAAAATAAAATAACTATCATTTTATGATTTATACTCTCTCTCTCTCTATATATAAATATATCAGCTCGACTTTGGACAGTTTTCCTAATTATATTTAACTTTTCTTCATCATCACAAAGTGCCAATTAAAATCCCTTCATATATATTATTTTATTACATTCATGATTAAATTCTTTTCCCACTGACATACAATGTCATGTCATTATTCTCATATGAATAAAAAAGATAAAGGTGAGCCACCTTTTTCTCATGTATTTCTGATATTTGATGTTGTACACCATCAATAATCTTTTTAATCACCACTATCAATAGAAAATTTTTCCGCAAATAGGAATGAAAGAAATGCTTGACGTAAGAATTTGTTTTAACTGGTGGACAATGTCTGAAGACCTGAAACATGTTGCAATAAAAACGTGATTGCAATCTGAATGACTCCCACCAAATATCTGACATTTTTACATCATAACAGAGAATTTTTTTCTGAATATCATTAAATGCTAATCTAGAAAGCTATTTCACTACTGAAATCAAACCAATACAAGACAGTGTGCTCTCAAGTGTTACTCTCAATATTATCAATAAAATATAAAACACCCTTTGATTTAGTAGCCAAATTTAATAAATACAAAGATGCGTACCATTGTGGCTGGAAATCCCAAAGTATCACATTTCTTCAAGTATTCATCTCGTGATTTGGTGCTGTTATTAGTGACATATATAACAGGTTTTCCCTAACAAAAAAGGAATAAAGGTTTTTTAAGAACATTGAAAACAATCAACACGTTCTTTACATTTAAATAAATTTAAAGCAAACAATTTTTTTAACATTAAATTTATTAGTGCACTAAAAAAAAGATTATTTTTTTAAAGAGTAGTTTCTACTTCTTATTCTTTAATTTATAATTCATTAGTATAATTATTTTAAAGTCTTAAAAACAATCATTTTTCAAATTCACAATGTGGTTGAATCCCATGTATGGAAACAAAATTTAATAAAGCCTTATTTTTTAAAAATTGACTTTAAAACGCTTTTTGACTTTAATTTCTGGAATGAAGCATGGAAAAAAAAAAAACTTTAAATAATCCTATTTCGTTTTAAGTATGTTTATGGCTAGAAAACAGTTTGTTACCAACTGACAACACTGGGCTTTATTTCAGAAAAAGATTTGCTTGATATAATATTCTATAATATCAAACACAGATGAATTTTAATAAACAATAGTACGGATAAGGAATTTGCCTCAACATTGTAGAGTAAAATGTGTTATTCTGAAGCGTACAATCAAAGCAAAAAAAGATGCATCTGCAAGTGAAAAACATCCATTTATTTTCATCAACACTCAGGCTGCCATCTATATGTTGTAAATCAATTTGGATAAGGAATTTCCCTCAACATTATGGAGTAAAATGTGTTCAAAGCAAAAAAGATGCAGCTGCAAGTGAAAAACATCCATTTATTTTCATCAACACTGAGGCTGCCATTTATATGTTATAAAATGAATTAATAACATTTTCAGCATGTATCCTATTGGCCACAACAGGAATTGGAGCTTTAGTCTTATTCTCAAGATTTCAGAACACAAAATTGGGGATGTTGCTTAAAGGCAACACTGGGCATTTAAGGGTTAAATTGACCCATTAATGTCCAAATTAATTTAAAGCATAGACTTCAATTAAATTGTGTTTAAAACACTAAGATTAAATTAACTGTAAAGTAAAATTAAATTTGGAGAAAAACTTTTTTGGGGAAGTGCTTCAATTTTTTAAAACTTTTTGTACATAAACATTCAAGAATTTTGATTTATAGCAAAATATCAATAGTAAAATTCATTTTCTAATTTCATGCATTACCTTAAAAAGAAATGAAAGGAAAAATAAAAAAAAAGATTCAAAATGATGACATTTTGACTTCAAAATCTGGCAGCATACGTGTTTCAAAAACTGTTTAGGAGTTTTGGAATATCTTTTGACTTCATAGACAAATCAAAAAAGAAACAATGGAATGCATTCTGTTTAGCCACGGAAGTCCTGCAACTATTGAAATAGTATATTTCCATCAAAAACATACAAAATATCAACTCTAGTATGGTCATATACATCAAGAATCAAATGAAAATTCAGTCACAAAATTACGCCTTCACAAACATGAAAAATGTCAAGTTGAATAAAAGAGTATATGAATGTTACGATTTGAAATACGCATGTCAAGCTTGTAATTTACAATAAAAATATCTGCAACAAAGCCAATATAATGGTTTATAACAAGAATTTCAATAACAATTGCATCAAAATTTAAAATTTATTTATTACTAGCTGTTACCCGCGACTTCGTGCACGAAGAATTTGAATTATTAAATTTTTTAAATTCACAAAAAAATTGTTTCATTACATGTTGAAAGGGGAAATTAAAAGTTTTGACGATTGATAATACATAATTGGGTGACTGACAGGAGTGTATGCTGTTATAGTTAGGTAATTTGTTTATCTATGCTAACACACTTTTGTATACAACGTTTTTTGTTTTACGTTTTTTGCACGGATGTAGATGTTTTATGGTCTGGACACACGTGAACACGCCACATATAGTTGCCCATGGGGAAAATATGATTTTTCCAAATGTACGCCTGCACCTTGGAGTGTCTGGCCCTGAGCCTGTCAAATGCTAATTTTAAAGGGAATTTTTACCTTTTGAACTTGGATGGTAAATCCTTCGGCATTATCGGAATGCATGAAATTAAAATACTCTCTTTCTCAAACACACTCACGACGTTTAGACCTAGGTGTGCAATTTGTAACTGAGCGCAGTCTCGGTACATCGAGCTTACGTATCAATAGTACTGGCACACTGACTTTTAATCTCAACTTGTCGGAAGGTACCCCTGACAATTCTAAGGAGTTGGAAGAACTTATTATCTGTTATATGAAGAAGTTGATGTTACTTGCTATGTAATACCTCCCTCCATTTGTGACATATTTTTATTTTATTTATCTGACCTAAACTTTCATTAATGAGTGCCGAAATTACCAATTCAAAAACCATTCTCTTATTCCTCATATATTCTCCGTAACTGTAAATTACATCATTGCACTCAATGGTATCATCAGACCCTTATAATCTGTGGAATATACCATCCATCATGCTATATGTCATCCACTTCTACCATTCAAAAGAATACATAAAACAAATTACTATATCGTCGCATATTTTCTTTTAGTTATAATTAACATTAGTTTCTAAATATTAATCCAAAAACTGTTGCAGCTATATCATATCTATCAATAGATTTCTGTCCCGGCGTCAATTTATTGACAGCTTCTTGAATAAAATCTGATATGGAAAAGATACAAATATCAATAACTAAAATTAAATAGGCTGCAAACTCGAAAAATGAAAATCAAGCGTCGAGTTGAGTTATTTCAGTTATTATTCCATAAATAAATAGTTTGTTTATTTTCTCAGAAAGATCGCATAATCGCGGCTTTCTTTACGATCACGTGATGTTTGACATTAAAAATAAGTTATTCCACGTGTAGTTTGGCCGTGAAACCGTAACAAACAGACAGACACATACTTTCTCATTTAATATATTATTAAGGATTTATTATTTGTTAGGAAACGCAGGTAAAAATGACAAGTGATATGAACTGCAGTGATTTTTCAATCTAATTAAATAAGCTTTAGAATTCTTTAAGAACCATTGAAAACATTGCCAAACGATATTTGAAAAAATAAACAGAAAAAATAATGGCAAAGTAATTACACCGTTGCCTAGAAACTCATCAGTATCAACTCTAGTATCATTAAATTTGATTTATTTTAAAATCGCCTGCATGTCAACTTTTTATTAAATTTTGAAAAATTAATAAAAATTGAAGTAAAAATGTCACATATATAAAATTGATATCATTGAAAAGGTAAAATTTTGAACTTTAAGATGGTATAAAAATAATTTTCGGGGGATAATTTGCTCCTAACTTACAGCGGTAAAACTGTTTCGGTTATTTTTTAATTAACTGACTGTTTAATTAACTTTTGGGCTTTAAAAAGTTGACAGTAATCTTCCCCTTGTCTTAATTAATAAATGTGCAAAGTTTGGTTAAAATCAGTGCAGTGGTTTAGGAGGAGATGTGGAACATATATACAAACATACATACCCACAATGACTTTTATTTATATTAAGATTAAGCTTAACTATTAATCAAATTTAAGTTTAAGTAAAGTTGTTTTTAAAAAATATCCACGAATTTTAAACCTAAATACAGAATTTGATTATTTGGCACATGCTTGCACTATATAAAGAATTTATTTTTCAAAAACAACATACCATATTTTTTAAAGTATTGATTGTCTCGACAGAACCAGGAATAGCATCATTTCCCATCCACAAAACTCCTAAAATGTAAAAGATATTTAGAAAAATATATATGATAAATAGCATAACAAAATGTGCACAGTGATTGAACATGCTATTTATCACATATGATGACAAATAGCAATTTCAGTAACTGTGCAAGTTATTTCTACATATAAATCAAAATGAATGAACATTGGCAATTATGAAAGGGTACTATGCCATGACTTTTCCATTCAGAATATTTAAAGGTTTGAGCTCCATTCAAATAATCTAGGAATCTAATTAACACATTTTCACTAATTTTCTTATAAATTTTAAGCTGTCAACGCCTTAATTTTCTTGGACCTGAAATAAATATTTTTAGCGCTTTGGGACTAGAAATAAGCAAAAGGATAATTTCAGTTAACTACCCATTTTTTGCTTCAAAAAAAAAAAAAAAAAAATGTAAGCTTATCAAGCATAAAACTAACTTTCCACATTTTTAGGAACATTTGCATAAATATTAATCCATTTGGAAAATATAGAATTAGAATCAAAACTATATTATAATTTGGAATTTTAGATATACTATTATAAGACAAGCATGTGAAATGCAGAATTTGATATTATTAATAAAAACATAATTTAGTAATAAAGCATTTATCTTTAACATTAGTATTAAGCAATATCTTTAATGCTGCTGAATTTACTTTTAATAAGATACTTATTGTTTTTCTTAAATATAAAGGCAGACAATACTGTTGTAGTCAAAGACAATTCAAGTAGATAGTAAGTAACAAGTTACTTGAATGAAAAATTATATTTCTACAAAATGGTGAATCCAGGATTTTGGTTGGGGGGGGGGGGGGGGCTGAGAAAATTTTGTATCCTATGTGACGCCTCCAAATTTTATTGGAGTGAATGAAGGTGTTTTCTTGATCTAATGTCATAAATTCTCTTTTATCATAAATTCATATATGAGGTGTTTCGTATATCAGGTAAAGCAGGAAAAATTTCAAGTCTTTCAAATCCAGAAAGCTATTTCGCCATGGTTTCTTTTAAAAGCAGATTAAGAAGAAACAGGTGTAGAGATTTTTTTTAAAAAAATCAAGAATTCTGGTTTAGCTCTGGGGTGGTGGAGGCCCCAGGAGCAGAATTATATCCAGTGTTCTGCAACATGACCTCAAACAGTTGGAAATGTTCTGCAGGCAGTTTGTCCAAATTTGGCAGACCACAGTACAAAATATATATAAAAATACTAATTAACCAGTAGAATCTTTATCACCTACTCATTAATGACAAAACATTATATTAAAGTTAATTAATTAAAACCAAGGCATACATTCAGGATTTGCAATTATGTCAATGACTTTTGAAGTCAAATACTGCAGACATTAACCCTTTGAGCCCTATCCCGCCTCATTCAACACAGACCGGACTCAGGCGGTTTCGGGCGCCTATGTGAATTTTACAGGAGAAAATTAGTTCCTTTCTTTGTTGGCAATTGATCGCGCAACTGAGGGTGTCGTCCTCCAGGAATTTCTGTAGAGAAAGGGAGGATTTCATCCTGATTTCATGAATGAAAATTTACTCCAGTTTTTGAGGCACTTGAATACTAACTCTAGCCGGGTTAAAAGAGTTAATGGGGAAGTACTATTCACAAATTCACCTATTCGTATTCCAGGAACACTGTAGTTCCAGTACATTCTTGTATATGCAGCTCTCAACATGCCTGTTTCGGATCTTCATCCCCAGTGATGTCAGCCCCGATGAAGCCGTGGATTTTTCATAAGCCACGCGATGAAGGAGAGTTATTTTTGCCATTGCTCCAATCTCTGGAGGCTGCGTTGTGTGAAACATGAAGAGAGAAGGCATGGCATAAAGAGAGACTTGCTTTGATTGTTCTACACTACATATCATTTTTTTTTTTTTTTTTAAGGATGAAATGTTCTGCAAAGACCGCATTTGTTCTGTGATGTCCGTTGCACTTTTAAGCACTTTCTGCTTCCAGGTGGCTGCAGCACTATAGTTCACCCCCTGGATTCAACACTGTTTATATACAGGGCGACACCAAGATTTTAATGAAATCCCTAAATTTTGGGTTTAAAATGTAGGTACTTGCAAGTTAAAGTTGCCACCAAGATTGAATTACCAAGCAATCAAGATGAATTGCCAAGATGGTGATAAAATCTTGCCACAACGAGGAGGAGCCATGGTTTGGAGATGCAAGAACATTTGTTTCGGGTGCGCAGTGAGCTTTTCACTGGTCTCTTGCGTATGCGATGCCTGTGGCATCTGAAAAGGACAAATTGTGCATGCAATGCCAACTGAAAAGGGTACCAGGTAAATTTATAAAACTTAAAAAAACATCAGCGGTTTCACTTTCAGCAAAGAGGGAACCTAGTAGCTACGCTTGTTCACTAAATGTTAGGAATCGACGTTTTTTAAAATTCCAAAATAAACTTGCACCTCAAAACGTTCCTTTGTCTAAAAGTCAACAGTAGCGAAGAGCACGGCAGTCTAAACAGATCCATTTGGAAATGATCAGGAATGTTGTGCGAACACTGAGCTTATGAGCTTGGCGAAATCCAAAGGCCGCCAAGTAAGCTCAGTGGCCACTTTAAGAAAAAGTACCAAAATGTATTCTTACCCAGGAGGGAAGGCACAGTAGGTGTGTGCCAAGGGCCGAAAGGGTGCCTTGAAATGTAGAAATTTAAATTCTTTATCTTATTTTTATCATTCATACTTTATCATACTTCAATATTTAACAGCATTAAATTAACTCTTTTTAAGCTTTATGACTCATTAAATGTTGTGTAGAAAATATTAGCAATTTATTCAACAGTAATACACTAAGTAATATTGCTAAGAAAAAGTCAATTACATTGCCTTTCATACAAAAAAAATCCTCAATTTATTTTGATAATATTTATATATGCATATTAAAGATTAAAATATAAAATTACTGAATTCAAATGAAATTAGCAAAGATTAATTAAACTAATTTAAAAAGTTAAATGGTGTAATAGTTATCATCCACAAAAATGTAATTATAATGATTATAAGTACTTAGAACCCTTATAGAATGCAAGGATTAAAAAATCAAAATGTATAAGTACGTATGTATAATGTTTAAGAGAGTCCCAAAGAAATTTAGCACCAGGGGCTTACAGCAAGCATAATTCATGTCTGTTCTTACCACAGAATATCAAAAGTTAATGTTTAAAAAGAAATTATTCTGAAATATATAAACTAGTTTTAAAAAAATTACTGTCATATTCAGCAATATTTAACTGGATTAATGATTAGATAAAGTAATTCAGAATACTACAAAACTTTTACAATATAATCAACTTTTCTGCTTGGATAGATATGCGACTATGATGCAAGCAGGCCCGGGCCAAGCTTAATCAGCGCCGTCGTGCAAATGCATCATGAGCGCCGTTATGCAGTGGCGATATTAGGGGAACAGTGATGAGTCGGGGGTCGAGGGGGGCAGTCGCTCCCTGTACTTTGAGGAAAAATTAAAGTTTTATTTCTTCTTAGCTGCCTAAAACTAGGAATTATAAAAAAGCAAGACTCGACTTAAGAATTTGGTGCAGTCGCCAAAGTTGATTTTTTTTGGAGATTTCTCAACAGTGTTTTGTAGATTTAACAGTGTTTGGGAAAAATAGCTAATTTTGTAACTAAATTTTATTTTCTACCCCCTCTACTCCTGGATCTTTTAAACGTCCATAACTTTTTTGCCCCCTCACTTTTTCCATCCAATCGCCACCACTGTAGGGGAAAATGGCTTATGGTTAACACTTGACCCAACTTTACCTTATGTCTTATGGCTAACACTTGACAGGTGGCTGCATGCGCCACAAGACCTTGCATGTATTGACAGCGGGGGCCTGGATGTAAGCATCATAGTCGCATATATGTCCTGTGCATTAAGTTTTCATATGAACATCAATAATTTCAATTTAAAGACATAAAGAACGTCAATCTGAGGAGGTTACGTAAGAGATTAAGAACCACTGCTTTAAAGCAACTTCATTATCCCAGAAAAAAATATTCCTTTTACCTTTATACAGTTGAAAATAATATAAATAAACATGTAAAAATATATTAATTCTTTTTTTGCATCACAATAATTTCAATTCTATACATCACTGCGAATACCTTATGAAAGCCGGTAAATTTATTATGAGACATTCTAGTCATTTGTTCTATTTTCTTTTTCAGCTACATTTTTTAGCAATTGCTTTAAAGTTAATAAAAAGTTTATAACATTGAAATTTCTTAAAAATATAACACATTACCGTCACAGTCAGTCAACACATAATCGAACGAGTCGAGAAATCCAGAAGAAATAACAGATTCGTCAATCTTCTTACAACTTCTAGGAGCCATGATATTTGTTAAAGTTCTAGTGATTGAAATGTTATGAAATAAATATGTTTTAGGAACGGCGATTAATGAATTCTGAAATAGTTTATGATTCAGCAATAATTTAAATAATGAAAGCATGTAAAGGAAGGAATGAGGAAGCAATGTTGATAAACAAACAATGAAGGTTAAAGTTACGGTTGTGATTAAATTTCAAGTCTAAAATCGTTCGATTATTAATTTCTATAAATTGATATCGCACTGGAGCTACTCATTTATAAATAAAGATTTTTTTCTTTCTTTTCTTTGCAATCCATATAAAGGTAACAATCACGGAGTGGACTGCTATTTAATTCTGCTCGATATGAAATTACATCTAATCTCCACATCTTATTTTGAATAGTCCTTTTTATAATGTTAATTCCTTCTAATTCGAGTCAAAAATTTAATTTGAAATTAAAATAGAGAGTGAATTCCGCTCATAATTAAGATAAGCTATTTTTACATTTCAACATACATGTACTTATAATAAAATTTATCAAAAATAAAACATTCCACGTAAAGCTCCAACAGATTCTCTCTAAAAACACTTCAGAAAAGTTATCTTCCCAGATAGCAATTTTAAGGCTCTATTCTGGTACCCCCGGTTGGGTTGGGTTCCGTTGTTAACGTGCGGAACCCAACTCCCAACCCAACCGTGGGTACCAGAATGGACCCCTTAGTTTGCAGGAAAGTTGTAGCCATCTTGCTATGCAAATCTGCAAGCTTACAACAAATTTGACACGGCAAGAGTGCAAGCTTGAAACAAGTCGAAGCAAACGACTTCCCAGGTAGCACACAATATTTATTGTCTAATATCATAAAATTCGAAAAAGTAATATTGTACAATATTTTTCCCAATATTGAAACAGTGTAAAACGTAAGACTTTCAATATTGTACAATGTTCTTTTCATAATATTTTATGATGCCATATAATACTGTATAATATTATACCATATTAAATAATATTGTACTATACTGAATAATATTATATAATATTGCATAATATAAAAATATAGTGAATATTTTAAAAATACATTTTAAAAGCATTAATTACTATTCCAATGTGCTGAACTTATAGGTAGGGATGACGAATATTTGACGAACTGTTATTTTCTACGTAATATCAAAAAATCACAAATACCAGTGATGAATACTACTGTCAAAAAGGTGTGATTTAATCATTTGTAATTAAAAGTAAAGTGTTTTAATTTTTTTATTTGATTTTTTAATAAACTTTTCAAAGTTTTAGTTTATAGTTCTATATACTGACAATAGATGGCGCCATGAAAAGTTGCAGTGCCCTAGAACGTGAAACCACAAATACCAACTATTTCTTCCCTCGTATTACGTTTCTCTGTGATTCACATTTTCTTCCCCAATCACTTTTTCCCCCAATAGCAGTTTCTACTGCTATTGGTCTTGTACGATTGTCTTTCGGTGAATCATCCCTCTTGTTGTGATATGCGTTTTCGAATGATTGCATCACTTTTGTAATACATGTGACTGAAGACTTATCTATCGGATCGGAGATGACGCAGAAGATCGCCTACACAGCTGATCGGAGTAATGGGTCGATTTCAGTTGAATCTGTTGTTACTCGTGTTTTGATAATTTGAAATTATTTCAAGAAAGTTCGCCAGAGCAATTAGGATTATGATAAACAATTGTACTTCTTTCCAACAATTGTTTTCATGTGTAGTTGGGTACTTAATTTCATTCTCTTAATATTTTTTAGATTGGACACAGGTGTAATTTGAATATAAATTCATTCTAATATGGAGATGCATGAGAATAATCCTTAATAATTTATGATACTTCTGAAAAAGATCAGATTGAAAATACATTAGAAAAAACTGTATTATGCTGAATTGTGTATAGTTTTTCCGTTATCTTATTATTAGCACTAAAAATTGTTGTTCTTGTGCATGTTTTTTTTTTTAATAAATAAATACATTATTGAATCTCGAATACAGGTTAACTTACTCTTTCATGCAGGCTTATTTTTCCCATTTGCTTAACTTTTACTAATAAACTTTACTTTAAACTTTTTCGTAAAAATTAGAAAGAAATCTCATTTTTTCAGTTTAAAAGTTATTAATAAATTTTATTCCAAAAGCTGCCTGGGGCAACTGCACTAAACGAATATAAGTTGTTAATATAAAGTTGTATCAAAATAACTGAAATAGAATTACACTTTTTCATGAATGCAATTTTTAATGGTAAATTTCTTAACTAAATTATCATTTTCATTAGTAAGGATATTAATCTTTATCCATTATAAATTTAGGGTAAATTATTTTGCAAAAATCCTATAATAAATAATATACATATGAAAACATTTATTGGAAAATAATCATTATATATAAATTATTTCCTCCCACCCAAGAATAGAAAAACAGACGAGTCTTCATTTAAGTACTTAATCATTTTCAAATACAGAAGTAAATAATTTCAAGAAATATAACCATATAACATAATCCTAATTGCTCTGGCAAACTATTTAGTTAAATAATTTTAGAAGCTAACTACTTAGAAATAATTTCAAATTGTAATCAAAATATGACATGATGAACAACAGATGTACAGATGATAGTATTTAATACTATAATATTTAATAAAATAATATAAACAGATATCCAATTATTGAACATTTTTTCAGTTAAAAGTTGCCCGAGTCAACTGCATTAAACAAATAAAAAGTTGTATAACATTAACTGAAATAGAATTACACTTTACATGAATGCCAATTTTTAAATGGTAAATTTCTTAAGGAAATTATCATTTTCATTAGTAAGGATATTAAGCTTTATCTATGATCAATTAAGGTCAATTATTTTGCATAAATCCCATAATAAATAATATGCCCAACTACATATGAAAACATTTGTTGGAAAATAATCATTACAGATAAATTAATTCTTCCCCTTGAAGAATAGAAAAACAGATGAGTCTTCAATTAAGTACCTAATCATTTTTAAATACAGAAGTAAATAATTTCAAAAAATATAACCATATATCATCGATATATTAATATGTGAAGAAAAAACTCTGTACCCCCTTTTTAAGCACATTGCGAGCACGAAGGAGTGCGAGATTTGGCATAGTTAAAGTTCATATGGAGAAGGAGTGCAGAAAGATAAAATTTATATATAATATGTGTTACAAATACATTAAATAAAATAAAACATTCATTGTTTACGTTCACACACTATAAAAAATTAGCGAAGTGAATGATTTGTAATTGATTTAATCCCCCTGCATTAAAATCCACTCCAAGAGGGAGTTTATTTAGATTTATAAAAAAAAACTCTTCGGAGTGAAATACAAAATGCGGATGATTTAAATCTGTCAATGTCAAACACATATTAGTCTGTGGTCAAACAGTCGCACAGAGTAGAGATTATCGCTAAAGAATTTATATATAATATGTATTACAAATACATTAAACTAAATGAAATAAAACATGCATTGTTTACTTTGTATAAACGTTGTATATTTTGTCAAATAGATATCAATATATAGATTGCTCAATATACATCTGTTGTAGAAAGAAAATTGTGTAGCAGCAATAGAATAAAATTCAAAATTCATTCGTAATAGAACAAAATTCAAAATATATATATATATGCAATGATTATAGAGGTATAATTTTTGACAAAAGAACCTCAATAATGTTCAAACTTAAAAATTTAATGAACTGCGGTCAAATTTCGACTGCTGGTCAACATCTAGTAATCATTATTGCTCTGGAAAACTATTTAGTTTACTTTTAGAAGAAAACTATTTAGAAGTAATTTCAAATCATAATCAAAACATGACACGATGAGCAACAGATGGTAGTATTTAATAAAATAATATAAACAAATATTCATGTATTGAACATTTCCTCATTTTTTCAGTTAAAAGTTTTCTGAGGCAACTGAAGTAAACAAATATAATGTTGTATAAAAATAACTGAAATAGAATTACACTTCACATGAATGCCAATTTTTTAATGGTAAATTTCTTAAGGAAATTATTCTTTTCATTAGTAAGGATATTAAGCTTTATCCATGATCAATTTAAGGACAATTATTTTGCATGAATCTTATAATAAATAATATTCCCAACTATATATGAAAACATTTGTTGTAAAATAGTCATTATAGATAAAGTATCTCCTCCGCCCCCCCCCCCCCCAAGAATAGGAAAACAGATGTCTTCATTTAAGTACTTAATCACTTTTAAATACAGAAATAAATAATTTCAAGAAGTATAACCATATATTACAATACTAAATGTCCTGGCAATCTATTTAGTTAACTACTTTTAGAAGCAAACTATTTAAAGGTAATTTCAAATCATTATCAAAACATGACATGATGAACAACAGATGGTAGTATTAAATATTATCATATTTAATAAATATATTTAAAATAATATTAACAGATATTTATTTATTGAGAATTTTCTCAATGTAAAAGTTAATAATAAATATTATTCAAAAAGTTGTCTGATTCAACTTTATATTTGTTTAGTGCAGTTGCCTCAGACAACTTTTTGAATAATATTTATTATTAACTTTTACATTGAGA
>BGPR01002950.1:0-15944 GCA_013235015.1 Araneus ventricosus
CGAAAGCAACTACTAAGAATTACAGTTACTTACTTTCATATGATTCACCTGAAAATATAAGGAGGAGAAAGTATTTTAGAAATTACTGCTTAATCGCCTTAAAGCAAAATTGTCATGAGGTGGAAATATTTATCTACAGTGAAAATATATTTTTTCCAAGAAATATATGACTTATTACTTTCAAACGATTCTATAAATAAAAAAAATTGAAAGATAATTTTATTAATATTTTTATTTCCAAGAAACAAAATATGAAAAAAAATCCTTGAATTTAACTTCAGTTTTGCATTACAGTTGTACTATAAGTAGTACAATTTAAGTACAAGTTACTTAAGTAAGTTACTTATTTCTATTTGAGTGAAATTAAATTATTTATTTTAATTAGGTTAAATACTTATTTCATAATTGACCGAGAAAAGCGGGGACCTGTTTCAATCCGATAGTTCGGCATATCATCTGTCTGTCTGCGAATTTATTTGTTAAGCAGTCATGGCCAAACGCATCTTTTGATTTTCTTCGAATATGGTATGAATATTTCTTGAAGTCATTAAAAGTGACTTATATAGAAGTCTTTATATTTTTGGATTCCGTTTCCAAGTGGTGACTTTTTCATATATTCAATATTTCGGCGAGATTAGCACCATTAAAACATTTGAGTCACTTTGCCGACACATTTCATTGCAAATTTGTTAATATTGATAAAAGTAGACATTTAATTCTAATTTTGTTAATACTCATAGAAGCAGACAATTAATAGTAATTTTGTTAATAATGATAAAAGCGGATATTTATGATTGTTCAGTTTTATGAACAGTAAAAAAAGCAGAGATTTGTGCAAATAATTTGTATCTAATAAAATGGCTAAAGGACTGCGACGAAGTTCAGATCTTATAATTTCTTTCTTACTTTTTTTGACGCAAGGTCTACTGTTCACAGAACTACTAGTTTACTAATTAATTATAATTAATGGAATTTAAAGAAGAGTCACGTGTGGCAAAAATTAAAAACAATCTTTCTATATACGAGCATTGATTTTTAAGTAAAGTCAGTTTCTCAATACCATTTCAAATTTTGACCAAGAGTGAGAATGAAACCGTTAGTGGGTTCACGGCATTCTTTGCACAGAATACGATGCTATTTTAATCCAAGGCAATGTATATACCCTTCGTTTTGTTAGGTTAAAATGTTTAAGAAAATCGAAATAAAATGAATGCTGCGGATATACATGTCCAGGTACGCGAAGTGATGGTGAGAATGCAATAAATGACAGTAAAGTGAGAAAGTGAATAATATTGCAAGGGAATATCAGGAAAACATCAATATGAAATCGCGTTCTGGTCGGCCATCTGTAATCTCTGATGATTTGGTGCAGGCAGTTGACACCCAAATTCACCCAAACAGGCGATTCGCAATTCCCACAAATTTCAAAATAAGTTTTGTTTAAAATTGTGTTTGAGAATTTACAATAAGAGATACCGTGCTGACGATGGGTTCCAAAAATGCTCGGTGAGGAATACAGAAAGGAAAGAATAGCAAGTGGTTTAAAATTTTTGTCCCTTTACAATGAGGGAAGTGATGACTTTTTAAGTCGAATCTTTACAGGAGTTGAGGCATGGATGATACCTCTCCTACCATCTGAAGACCTTCCTGTAGAGCAGGCGTTGAGACACTGTACTGACGAAGAAGTGAAAACAGGTTCCATCGTAATTAGGATTGTGCAAAAGTTTAGATTAAAAACAAAACCTTTTGCAACTTCAAGATCTTTTATTTTGAATAGTTTCACGCATTCGCTTGTCTCGAGGTGCAGCATTAGAATAATTACATTTTACAAACTTTTACAGATTTCGCTACAGGGCGATCTTGCTGGGCATGATGTAATAAAAACGACTGGAAATAAATGTCTATTATCACAGGCGGCTGAGTTCTATGAGGAAGATATAAAAAAATTCGTTGTTCGTCTCGATAAATGATTAAAGCGGCAAGGAAATTATGCGGAAAAATAGATAACTGTACAAAGCATCAGAAAATAAATGCTTTTCTGAAATATTTTTACTTGTTTTGTTTTTATTTTAAAACGGGCTTTACTTAAAAAACAACTATCGCATCATGTTTTAAAGTCAATTTGACTGACACTTCTTTATATTTAAATGCAAGGACATAAATCATTCATTTTATTATATTCAAAAATTCAGTGTATTTTCATTCTGTTTTGGCATCAAAATTTATTTCAAATACTATTACATTACCGGTGCTTTTTTTCTATTTTCAAATGCATTTTTAAGATTTTAATATCAATTAAACCTTTCAGCTTACAAAAAATTATTTAAGATTAAGTTTTTAAATTGCTTGGCATAATAATGAGAATCAGATGGTCGCCAAAGGTGCCAAAGTAAAAATGAATTAATTACCTTCGGATGATTCAAAGCGTGAAAAAATAACGAGAAGCTAACATATTAGAAATCATTGTTTGTTTTTCATAAAAAATATAATAGAGAGAAAATACCCATCTAATCTACAATGAAGCATGTAATACAGTTTTTTCCAGAGACCCACGACTTACTTTCATATGAGTCACCATATGAGTCACCTGAAAATAAAAAAAGTAAAGAAAACTTTAAAAAAATATTTTCATTTCCAAGAAATAAAATTTTATGACGAAAAACACCAGAAAATATATTAAAGCTTTATTTGCGGTTATTCTAAATATACTGCTACTTCACTTCATTTAAATATTCAGAAAAAAGGGCATTTTTAATCATCATCATAAAAAAGAGACTTTCAGAGCGCAAATTTCAAGGAGAAAACAATTTAAGAAATTAAATATTAGTCAAAAATTCAGTTTCGAATTGCAGTATTCACAAAACCCATTTAAATTCAGTTTTGCATTAGCGAACCATTTCAAAAAACATAAATATTCAAATTCAGGCTTGCCGTCTAACGAACAACCCGAAGTAAAAATATTAGCGATTACAATTTAATTTTCTGCAAGCAAAATATTACGTCACAAATGAAGGCAAAGTATATTGAGATTTATGTAAAATAAATATTCACCTCATTCATTTGAATTATTGAAGATTGGCAGATATTATGCCTTCAGTGTACTGTTTAAGTCAGAAAACGTAATTAAAAAATACAATTAAAAATTCCCGTTGATTAGAAAACCCAGGGTTTGATTGTTACATTCATCAAAATTCGACATTTTTCTTCGTAACATTTATATTTTGTGTTTAATAACAATTGTGTGCTTGAAAAAGACATTTGGAAGGGAAAGGAGAGGGTTTGACTTCTTACTATTAGCAGTATACCTACAATATTTATAATTAGTAAATGTCACCTAGTAATAGAATATCATGTCCAAGTAAATATTATCTGTCCTATGTGGATACAGAACAAGAGATAGTAATCTCTTGATCTGTTTTTTCATTTTAAATTCTGGAATTTTTAGCAAATTTTGGTTTATTTAATCTGGAAATAACTTTACTTTCATGTACCTACGTTTATCTGAATGATAGCTTCCAATTTTAGAACATTTTTTCCTTTAGATACTAATAAATAGATCTGAGCAATTGCTTTGGAAATAAATTTCTTTATAATTAAATAAATGAAAAATTCTCTTATGTTTTAAATAAAAATAATATATCACGTGTTTACAGTGAGTTATTTAGATGAGTCAACTCCTGAAGAAATTGAAAAAATTTTATGACGCAGCAATTATTTTAAAATGGTATCTGCAGGCTCATTAAAATTTAAATTATGTTTTCGCATCAAATTTGTCTTTTACTGTTAAAATCATATACAACGGTAAAAATAAAACTTCTTGAAAATCTTTTACTGAAAATATATAGTGTAATCAAAATTTGTAAATCACCCCTATATAGTCAACAAGAGTTTTGATGTTAGAAACATGATGATAAAAGCCCCCCCCCCCCCTCAACGCAAATGACCACTTGCTTACCAGAAGGGGTAGGGAAATGTTTACCTTCTTTCCTCACTGCCCTCGGCCCTTCTGGGTTTTAAAATAACTAGATTTCAAAGCACTGTGGATTTCATAGGGTTAAAAATACGTGTTTTTGTTTTTATTTTTATTTGCTTACTTCTCCATTCTGAGAGTTCGAATATCAACGGAAAAAGGACAAAAATGAGAAAAGAACATAGAAAATGAAAGAAAAGTAAGACAGGCATATGATGAGGCTGCACACAAAATAGTTTTGGAAAGCACCAAAATTCACTCGTTGCGTACAACTAAGTGGCATAATGGGCGAAGACGAATAGATATTCTTTCCGTCTTTGAACTTAGCCAGAACTGGATTTTCGGATGTTCTTGTTTGACTCTACGCCAATTATTGTTCTTTTTTCCCTCCTTCATTCTCACTCAAATTTCGTTCTTCATTTCTTTTCCTTCGACTTCTCTTTCATTGGCTGTTTTTAGGTTTTGGATTCACTTTCATTTTGCCTCAACGAGAACTTGGCTTGTTACTACGTATTCGTTTTCTGTCGGTAGAAGTCACTCACGAAAAAAGATACGACGGTAATTTTCTAAAATACAATTCATATAATTACAAGTTTGGACTATTTGAAGGTAAAAGCTATTTTTGAAAATTTGTATTTGAATTTATTCTAGTAATATTTTTATAGCACTGCTTGTTTCTGAGCAAATGATCAGTTCATTTTTGGTATATAGCCGTTGGTATTTTTCGGAGGTTCACTAGATGAACTATTTTTATAAATACTTCAATTAATGTATTATTTGACTGCTTTTTAGATTTAACTAGAGCTAACAAATACCTTATTATTTCCTGATTCCGCCCGGACGGTATAAAAATTTAAATTTTTTGAACTTTTTATTATCAATCCCCTTAGGAGACAAAGTATTCTCAAACAAATTATCCCCTTATTTGATGTAACTTTGTAACTGGAAATATATGTTTAGGATCAATATTTAAAGAAACAAACGCTTTTCCACTTTTTGGGGACATTCTGTATATTTCTTTAATTTTTAGAAAGCAAAATAGTTTGGTACAAAAAGAAAATTTGTATTCTGAATGTTACGAGAATTGCTGCAAGATAGAAAATATTCACCTCCAGACATGCTGCCTCCACCTGAAGGAAAGACGTGAAACATACGTGTTAGCAACGCTGATTCATTTTTTAGGAAGCAGTATATTACGGAGAAAAATATTAAATTACAGATTTCTATCATTACAATTTTATTACAATCGTTATAAGCAGTATAAATATTCACTTCCAAACATGTCGCATAGAAAAACAATATGAAGAAATAGATTTTATACATTACGATTTAATTTTTAGAAGGCAAAATATTTTGGCACAAAAAAATTTTTGCATTCAGAATTTTATGACTCTTGTTATAGAAGAAAAAATATTCACCTCCAGACATATCACCTGAAAAACCGAAGTGAAACATACGTGTTAGCATAGATGTTTCATTTTAAAGGAAGCAGTATATTACGGTGAGAAAAATTAAAATTTCATATTTTTTATTACAACTGTTGCAAGGAATTTAAATATTTACCTCCAGACATACCGCCTGAAAAAACAATGGGAAGGATACATTTTAGATATTCTGGTTTAATATTGAGAGAGCAAAATATCCTAGCACGAAAAATAAATATTATACTCATATTTTTATGACAGTTGTTTTAAGAAAAAAAATATTCACCTCGACTCATGCTGCCTGAAAAAAAAAAATGGGAAAAGTATATATTAAATATTGTGGCTTAATTTTCAGAGAGCAAAATATCATGAAACACAAAATCGTTAATTTGAACTCAAATTCTTATAACAGTCCTTGTAACACACAAAAATATTTATCTCCTGACATACCGCCTAAAAAATCGAAATGAATAATAAAATTTTAAATATTTTGATTAAGTTGTAAAAGAGTAGAATATTATAGCACCAAAAATATACTTTGTATTCAGATTTTTTATCACAGTTATCATAAGAGAAATATATATTCACCTCCGGACAAGCCGCCTAGAAAAAGAATGTAAAAATAAATTTTATACATTATAATTTAATTTTCAAAAAGCAATATATTTTGGCACAAAAAGAAATTTTGTGTTAATATTTTTATGATATTCGTTGTAGGAAAGAAAAATATTTATCTTCAGACATGTCGCCTGAAAAAACAATATGAAGCAAAAATGTTAGCAATTATTATTCATTTTTACGGATCCTATTATCACAAAATGCTTTACAACAGTAGCAACTCGTGTTATGTACGTTTGGGGATGCTTCAACTTTTAATCCTTCACTGCGCAGTAATGCATATTTGTACCACTTACATAGTTTGGCCTTTTCATTAACTTTTAGTAGTTTTATTTTTAATGAATAAAATTTTTTCTTCAAATATGTAAGTTTTTTAACAAATTTATTTTATCAAAAAATTTAAGCTCGAAATTTGTTTTTCAGTTCTCTTTCCTGTGTTCCTTATTACATTTATAAAAATTAACACAGCTGCAGTTGAACATGAAAATGACAGTACAGTACAGAAATAAAATAATTTTCTTCTTAATTGACAAGAAAAAATTTTACGGTATAACTAATATAAACAGAAACATAAATGAATACTATTTATTAATAACATTAAAAATTACTTAAATATAAAATTCATTCTTCTTGTTTTGTTTTCAGCGAAAAATCAAAAACATTAACCTTGATGCTTGTACGACGATTAAAAATATTTTTATCCATTGAAATCAAAACAGCTGCATGTAACAAAGCCCGATTCATATTGTGTTCGTCAGAATATATATATATATATATATATATATATATATATATATATATAATGTTAAAAAAAGCCGAATTCAATTTCTGATAAAGTAATTAGCAAGATGAGAAAAAAATTATTAATTTATTCGATTGAATCTATCGAAAGGTGGTCTGCGGTATTTTAAAATTGGAATATACTTTTCAATATTCTATAAGAAATTTTGTTCCTTGAAGCTAACCATGTCATATTCGAAATCGAGGCTTCTTAAATTATGAATCATGATCTCAAATAGGAAGGTACAGAATATTGGGTTCAAGCAAATTTTGAAAACATATATATATCGCGGAAAATTTCTTGTATGTATTTCATCAGCATTTATAACTGAAAATTATCGAAAAAAAATCCTTTGAATTGCAAGAAATTTTTTTTAACTATATAAAAAAAACCTTTTCAATTATTTTTTATATATAATTAATTATACTTCATTTTCTTATTTATTTTCAAAGTTTTGGCTCGCGAAAAACTTTCCGTCGTGAAAACACGTTTAAAACTCCGTTTTTAATGTCACGAGAACTATCGACTTCCACAGTACACTTTGAGCCTGAAATTATGGCAAGGAAAGCTTGTGCTGTGTAACTGCGCATGCGGAATTCGATGCTGCAAGGATCCGCAGTTCTCTTTTAAGAGTATTTGAGTATTTACTTTTTCCTTTGCGCTTCTTCTTCGGGTAGAGAAAAATAAGACAGGGAACTTAGTTTTCTGCGTCAGTTTTTCTTCGCGTTTCACTTGAAGATCGAAATCTTTTAATGTAAAATTGTGTTAGACTGCTAATTGATTAAATATTAAATGCTAAATAAAATGAATTGATTAAATTTATGAAAAAAGTTCAGGATTCTGCAGTACCGCAGACCCTATACACGAGCCGCCCTTGTAATATTACGATGATATCATTACGATATTGTACAGCATTCGGAATACCGAACAACATCATATAAATGTCGTACAATATTTTATGGTACTATGGGAAGCAGTATGTAAGGGAGAAACGTATTAAAGTATCAGATATTTATTACTATAGTTGTGAGAAATATATTTACCTCCAGACATGCCACCTGAAAAAAAGCAAACAAAAGACATATTTTAAACTGTTTGATTGAATATTCCGTTAGAAAAAAATAATTTTGGAAAACTTCGTTGTTATTCAGAGTTTTTTTTGTTATAGCAGTTATAAACAGAGTGAACACAAAGTCTTGCCCTGATTTTGAAAATTTATTGTACGACAATTGCTATAATTAGGTATATTGTCACTTATCAAGCAATACCACCTATCTCAAATTTTTTAAATTTTAAGGAGAAAGAAAATGCTCGATCTTTCACAACCAATAACGAATATTTATTAATTTTTTTTCACATATGTTAAGAACTTGCGGTCTCACATTTATATCAGATGTTAAATAAATTAAGAAATATTCGTTACTGGTTGAGAAAAATTGAGCATTTTCTTTCTCTTTGAAATTTCAAAAAATTGAGAAATGTGGTGTTGCTTAATAAGCGACGATATGTTTGTTTGGATACATTGTAAATGCTGTTATAAAGTTTTTAATTAGACCAAGTACTTTAGTAGATTTCAACGAGTGCCCCCTTGGTAAATCGGAAAATACCAAAGCGGTATTCTAGTTTCCGTCAAGTGTTCTGTAACGGTACACGCAGTATCTTTTACCCTAGCTTTCAGTTCTTCGACTTCAGCAACTGGTGAGGTAGAGTACTGTCTGCAGGTATTATTACATAGTAAAATTTTAATAATTTAATAATTTTTTTAGTGCAATAGAACAAATCTTTCTATTGCACAAAAAAAACTATTAAAAGTGAACTAACTACCCAATGATACCAAAATTACATTATTACATTCAACGATTAATTTGAAATAATTTTTTATAATCAGTTCAAGTCTTTGTCGTCACATTATTTACCCCGAAGAAAGAAAGAAATGAAACAAAAATTTAATAAACAAAATTTTACAAACAAAAATTTATAATTGCAATGAATTATGAGGGACTAAAAGACTATGATTACAATAATTCATTTTAATTCAATTTCGTTTGATTACGCTGATGTGCCCACAGAGTCAGTCAGATAAAACCACGAGTATAAAGTACAGTCTTAGCAACCTGCACGATCTTGTCGGAGTATAGTTTTTCAGCAGGGGATAAGCGGACATCCTGTTACGCCCTAGTTTACAGCCGTAATAGAAAAAGTGATTAATTACCACCAGGTAAAACGTTTATGTACAGTGTGAAATATACATTTTAACAGTGCTTACTTTTTTAAAATAGAAATTACATTACGGAAGAAAAACTCTTTTCTTAAATTTAGGTTCCTTTTACAATATTTATGAAAATATAGCTGCTGTCGTCAAGATGAGTCATTTGATTAAACAATGAGGAAAAATATTTTTTTAAGTAAAGATTTAATTTTCGCAAAGCTAAACATCATTACAAAAAAATCATTGTTAACTGAAATTTCTGTTACAATTGTTGCAAGAAATTGAATTGCTTAGGTATGTCTCCTCAAAATACAACAGACACATGCATTTTTATCAATTATGCTTTCATTTTTTAAAAAATATTATGGTCAAAATGGATTAATTTTTATTCAGATTTTTATCGCAGTTTGTTCACATTCATAAAGAAATAAACATATCGTGAAAAGAATGTCATCTTCATTCAGATTTCTATAATTTATTATACTAGTTTATATAGTTTATTACAGTACATGAACTAAAATTAAGTATTCACCTCCAGACAAAAAACTTTAAGAACATTGAGAAGAATGCTTTGTAGAAGTAATAATTTTAACAATTTAAATTGCAATTCCGGTGTATCAACGAAATGACGGTACTTTTAGTGTTAATTTTCAGGAAACAAAATGGTAAAGAAAAACTCATCCGAAATTTGGATAATTATACATTTGTTGCAGGAAATATAGTTATTTACCTCCAGATGAGTCATCTGAAAAAACAAAGCGGGGAATATATTTTTTTAAATGGTCATTGATTAATTTTCAGAAAAAGGGTAAATAATTTTTCAAAAATTAATCGTTCCAATAAAATTACTGTAATAAGAATTATTCTTTACCTTCTGATGAGTCGCCTGAAAAAAATGCAAATTAGATAATGTGAATTAATTTTCCAGACGATAAATGTTATGATGAAAAATAATTTAAGTTTTATTCATAATTTTATCACAGTTGTCACAAGAAACATAAATATTTACCTCCAAATAAGCCGCGTAAAATACCAAAGTGTACATATATACAGGGTATTTCAAAAATATCTGGCAAAAATAAAAGGGTAAGTCAAAAATCACCTTGGAACATGAGTGCTCAAACGCCATCTAGAGGTAACAGATGGCATTTTAAATAAAACAGCGCTGGCCAAAATGCCTATATCTTTTTGAATCTTAAAGGTATTGAACTGGAATTTTTATATAAGTTGCCCTCTATATCTGGCTCTGACGTTCTGAAAGAAAATTTTGGCTACCTTTAGCGCATGCGCAGTAAAAAATCATTTACTACAAATACTCAGACCTTCTCTAATATCCAAAGTATTTTCTTCAAATTTTTAGACAATGCTACTCGAGCATATTCTCCCATATTCTGTAAGTTTGTTCTCCCATATACAATTTGGTTGAAAGTTATGCAAAATACATGCGAAAAAATTTGACATTTTTTAAAGAAAGCTTTTTATCTTCAGGAATGTTCCAGCTATTTTTACGAAAATTCATGTAAATATTGAGCATAACACACAAATTAATTGAATAAAGTTGCAAACCATTATCAGATTTCTGTGAAATGGGGTGAGCCAAAATCCCTTTTCTACATCATCGATTTCTGGTCGGTCCCAAAAATGCCTTCGTGATCGAATCTTGAATATAAATTGTGAGTTAAAAAATATTCTTTATACGGTCGAAGTTCGAGGAGATATTTGAAAAAATGTGCAGATTTCAAAAAGTGTTGGCAATTGCGGCATCTCTGTATTGTTTTAAATGCCATTTGCTACCTCTAGATGGAGTTTTCTCACCCATGTTCCTAGGTGATTTTGGATGCTTATTATATGCCTGACCTACCCTTTCATTTTTGCCAGCTATTTTTGAAACACCCTGTATATATTATTTCTTAATATTCAGGAAAAATTAATGTTATGCAGATAAAGTAAATTTTAATTCAGATATTTAGAGATTAATACAGAAGTTAGCATATTTCATTGCAGTAGTAAAGAGATATTCAGTTGCAGACCACATGTAAGAACAATGTGAAGCATACATCGTAGCAAATGTGGTTTCATTTTTAGGAAACAAAATGGTTTAGAAAAACTGATCTCGAATTAGATTAATTTTAAATTTGTTGCAGGAAATGTAATTATTTACCACCAGATGAGTAATTTGAAAAAACAAAACAAAATTGCTTTTAAATCACCATTGTTTAATCTTCATAAAAAAATTGGGAAAAATAATTTTTTCTAAAATTCATTGCTGCATTGAAGTTATTGCAAAACCACATGTAAACCACAATAAAAACGCATGTTGAAAGAAAACCACATGCAAAGACAATATAATGCGTACAATGTAGAAAATTTGATTTCATTTTAAGGAAACAAAATGGTTGAGAAAATCTGATCTTGAATAAGTTTAATTTTAAATTTTTTGCAAGAAATACAGTTATTAACCTTCATATGAATCGCCTGAAAAACAAAACAAAGATTACATTTAAATGAATATTGCTTAATTTGCAGAAAATATATTAAGGTAAATAAATTTTTCCATTAATATTATTGTAATGAGAATGATTCCTTACCTCCTGATGAGCCACCTGAAAAAATTGAAAGCATGCAAATTAGGGAATGTGAATTAATTTTCCAGATGATAAATGTTATGGTGAAAAATAATTTAAATATTATTCATAATTTTATCACAGTTGTCATAAGAAGCATAAATATTTACCTCCAAACAAGCCGCCTGAAGAAGCAAAGAAATATAATTTTTTATGCATACATTATATTCATGAAATATACACATTATATTAATATTCATGAAAAAAATAAGTTTATGTTGAAAATGAACGCAATTTTTAATAAGATTTTCTAGTGATTTTTACAATAGTTAACATATCTCATTGCAGTAGTTATGAGAGGCGGACATACTGTCCTACCGCCACGAGAAAAACCCCGGACACCAGACATGTCGGTGGCGGTCGTTATGGAAACGGGATATTCCACTGCATTTTGGGGGCGAAGGAAAGTGTTTTATTTCATTTGGCTCAAATAGAACAGGGGGCTCTCATTTTGCTTTTTGCTTCGGTCGAAAAAGAATTCCTCGCCTAACGAAAAGCGCTTAGTTTGGCAAATGTTGTGGTTGATTTTATACCCGTTCCCTCCTTTCCTCGGCTTGTCTACTTGAGGCTACCCTGTACAGGATTTTTCTCGTGCGATAGGACAGTATTTAACTCCAGATCACATGTAAAAACAATGTGATGCATATATCGTAAGTATGCTTCACATACAAAGGCGATTTCATTTTTATGAAAGAAAATGGTTGAGGAAAAAATGATCTCGAATTAGTTTAATTTTAAATTTGTTGCAAAAAATGTAATTATTTACCTCCAGATGAGTCGTCTGAAAAACAAACCAAAGATAACACTTAAATGAGCATTTTTTAAATTTCAGAAGGAATATATTAGTATTAATAAATTTTTCAAAAATTAATTGTTCCATTAAAGTTATTGTAATTAGAATGATTCTGTATCTCCTGATGAACCGCCTGAAAAACAACGAAAATCATGCAAATGAGAAGATTTGAATAATTTTTCAATGAGATAAATGTTGCGGTGAAAAATAACTTAATTCTTATTCGTATTTTTAATCTCAGTCGTCATAAAAAGCATAAACATTTACGTCCAAACAAGTTGCCTGAAAAAGCAAAGGACTATAATTTTTTTACGTATACATTACGGCTCAATATTCATGAAAAAATAGTGTTGTGGTGAAAATAACTTCATTTTTCATTCAGATTTTGATAGACTATTACAGTAGTAAACGTATTTCATTGCAGTAAATCTGAGAAGCGTAAACATTAAGCTGTAGGCCCACATTTAAAAACAAAATTGTAAGCGTAGAATGTAGCAAATGTGACTTCATTTTCAGGGTAAAAATGGTTAAGGAAATTCATCTTGAATTCGGTTCGGTACATTTGTTACAAGCGGTTTAATTATTTACCTCCAGATGAGTCACCTGAAAAAACAAAACGAAGAATGCATATTTTAATTTTCAGAAAAAATATCTATTGTGGTAATAATAAAAGTTTCTCAAATTCATTGTTCAATTTCAGTTATTGGAATAAACATGATTCCCCTTACCTCCATTTGAGCCGCCTGAAAAAACAAGAAAGATAATATTGAGCAACATGATTCCCCTTACCTCCATTTGAGCCGCCTGAAAAAACAAGAAAGATAATATTGAAATATAATTTTTTTATTGATACGAAAACAAAATATTTAAAAACCTTTCACAAATTCATTCTTTTATTATACTGCTACTTAAAACATGATTCCTTACCTCTTCCAAACATGCCACCAGAAAGCGTAATGCGAGGCATGTCATGTAGGAATTATTTAAATTTCAAAATTAAAATATGGAAAGTAAAGAAAAATTAGTCTTATATTTAACTTTTCTCCTTATTTTTTGCTAGAAACATAATTATTTACATCCAGATGATCCGCCTGATAAGAAAATAACGTGAAAAGTAAGTCTTAAAGATAATTTTTATTCATAATAAAATAATTTTTTTAAATAAACTTTTCTCAAATTCATTCTTTTATTATATCTCTACTTGAAACATGATTATTTACCTCCTCTTGACATGCCACCTTAAAAAACAATGGGAAAAAATCATTGTAGTAACTATGATTTGGTTTCCATAAAAACCAAGTAGTGAAGGTAAAGAAAAATTAATCTTGAATTAAGTTCTATTTCTCTTTTATTGCAAGAAATATAATAACTTACCTCCAGATGAACCGCCTAAAATAAAGATCAAAGTTACACTTTAAGGATCCTCTTTAAAATTTCAGAAAAGAAAATATTATTTTATAAAATCTTTTCTTAAATTCATTGTTTTAGAGGGTTTTGTTATAATTAGAATTGAAAGACATTAGATCCAGCTGCATAGATCCGAATGAACAAATTTTCGCTAGTATGTAATACGTGTGATCCACTTTGTGAAAACTGAAAAAAGAGAAAAAAAGAAGAAAGGAAAAAAATATCGTTAAAATTTTGTCAATAACTGGCGCTGCACCATTGGGTTAGGTGGTCATAAATTAATGAAACCATCTGAAAAAGTGATAAAAATAAGATTAATAATGTTACAACTGTACTTTTTTTAAATGAGAGAGAAATTAGAAAGTTTTTCAGATAAGGTGGCGTACAATTACGGCGTTCTAAATTTGCTACACCGAGAGATTTCCATACGCATTGGCTACCGATCAGCAGAAGCCAATGCGCTTTTTCTGATTTCCTTTTATTATTTTTTCTTTTTTAGTGAATATCTCGAAAACTATTCAGTTTTCTAATCACAATTGATTTAACAAATTAAAATTTCCAACTAATGCATGCTTTTATTTTTCTTCTAGCTTTAATAGTTCCGCAGATAATGGTTCTCAAAAAATGGTAGATGTCCAATAGTTTAAGACCGCCTGGACCACCGTTACGGCGCGTTACCCATCTGAAAAACAACTTTTAAAAATGCGCTCTCATTAAAAAAATCGCAGTTGTAACACTGTTATTTTTTTTTTAATTTTTGAAATGGGAGCAATAATTTATGACCACCCTATATTTTGAACGAAAACAGACTTCACGCTCAGAATAGAATTTCATCAGCCTTTTGAGTTTAACTAAAAAAACTCAAAAAAAAATGTTCATTTTACTTCAGTAATAAAATAATCTGCAAAAGTAGCCTTAGATAATGGAACAACTCTAATTGACGAAATTCTATTGTTTTCTTTTCCTATTTTTTCCTCTCTTCTGTTTTCACAGAGCACTGCTGTGAAGTTTTGTTCTGTTTGGAGCCATAGAACCGGTTCAAGGGCTTTCTGAATGGACGAACTTTAATTACAACAACCCTATATTTTATTTCTAAGAAACATGGATTCTTACCTCCAGAAAAGCATTCGAAGAACATATTTTAGGCATTATGATTTCATTTTCATACCTTATATATTGTCATTAAATGTTATTAAAATGGATTACGCAATTTTGATTTTGTAAGTCAAAACATTATGTTTAATTTCCCTTAAAATATTTTCAAATTCTTTAGGCAAATGACGCTAGCATGAATGACGAAGTATGATACTTTTGCGTTCATTCTTTCCTCAACGAACATAATTAAATTACGTATTTAATAATTCCCAGGAATTATTTGTAAGTTTAAAAGACTTCATAACCTGCGTATAAAGAACAGCACTGAGATCTCTGGCAAATAAATTCAAACAGTATTGACTATAAGTAGTTAGACATAACAGAGGAAAGGAAATCAGTGGAGGAAATGACAGTTGGTACTGTGGTATTCGACGCCACAGGGGCCATCACTGACGCAGTAGCTTGTGCAATATTTTGACAAGTGCAATCAGGAAGAATATTCGATCGTACATTAGACCTAACAAATTAAAAGATGCCTGTGCAGGAACTAACAATTACTGTTATTGCTCTTACTGCGGAATTCGACGACACAGGGGCCAGTACTGACCCAATCACCTGTGAATATTTAGGCAAATACAGTCAGGAAACAAATTGCAGTAGTATTGGCTATAATTAGACCTAACAGAGGAAAGGAAAACTGTGTAGGAAAAGACAGCGACTGATGTTGTTATTGTGACATGTGTAGACACAGGGGTAGTACTGGTTCAATCGATTGTGCGATATTTTGACAAGTACAGTCAGGAAAATATTCGATCGTACATTCGACTTAACAAATTAAAAGATGCCGGTGCAGGAACTAACAATTACTGTTATTGCTCTTACTGTGGAATTCGACGACACAGGAGCCAGAACTGGTCCAATCGCCTGTGAATATTTCGGCAAGTACAGTCAGGAAACAAATTGCAATACTATTGGCTATAATTAGACCTAACAGAGGAAAAGAAAACTGTGTAGGAAAAGACA
>BGPR01002950.1:15954-36912 GCA_013235015.1 Araneus ventricosus
TATAATTAGACCTAACAGAGGAAAAGAAAACTGTGTAGGAAAAGACATGTTGTTATTGTGACATGTGTGGACACAGGGGTAGTACTGGTTCAATCGATTGTGCAATATTTCGACAATTACAGTCAGGAAAAAATTCGAAGGGTGTTAACGATAAGCATTTAGACATAACAGAAGAAAGAGAACCAGTGCAGGAAAAGAAAAATAATGATGTTGGCATTCGACTATACTAGTCCAATCGCTTGTGCAATATTTTATCAAGTACAGTCAGGACACTTTTATCGAATTTTTTTTTCTTTACTTGGAGAAGGATCAGTCGCTTGCAAGCATTAAACAGCAATTCATGATAAATTTTGCCTCGAATCTAAAATTTCTTGCCCGAATGGAGATCACCTACGAAAAGGGAAATGAAGGAAGATTTGATCATATCTCTAATTTTTATCTTAATAGACAACTCATATTCATAATTATGGAATTTGATATATGAATATCTCTAGGTGGCTCCGAAAGTAAATGCGTGTTTTGTGTTAACAGTGAATTTTATTATATGTACATGTATATTTAGTCATGAATCCTAGAGGTAATGTAACCTGTTTAGTGTTAAAAATTATAAGAGCAACGCGATAAAAAATTTAGTAAGTCCTCAAATGCCGCAAAAATTATGCATAGACTCAATAATTTTCACGCAGAATGCAATAAAGGTCACATGCTCACCATAATATCTTTTACCCTATCATTTATTTCATATGAGGTTTATCAGCAAATTCTTTCTGGCAACATGGCCGCTTCCCTAGACAGGCATCATGATTTTTCATTGTGAGGATATTTTAAATTGGTCGTGTATGTTGGTGGCTCTATCATCTTCAAAATCGCTATCAATAACATCAGATGGGCTGTTATGCATATTTACTTCGATTCATAACACTCAAATGTCAAACCTATTACACATCGTATACAAATTTATTGCGTACAAAAATGGCCGATACATAAAAAATAGTCTTTGCTGTTCAGCAACTCTAATTCGATACCAATAAATTTAATGAAGAAAAATCTCTAAATTTGCTGGTTTCGATCATAGGCATCTTTAACTTTTAATAATCAATATAATTATAACACGACAGGTATCCAGCTTGAATTATATACAATTAAACTTATCTTTTGCAAATTTACTCAATCCTTGTTGTATTTTGGAAGGAAAATACTGTAAATTTGTTCTCTTTTATCAAACTAAACAGTTATTTATTTTTTTCATCGTAACATACATACCTCCAGAGCCACCTGAAATTACAGATAAAGCATTTTTTTAAAAAATTTACAAATAACTCCGAAAAATATCTAATACAATAAATGCACATTAATTCAACTTCCAACCTAAATCTGAACCATCTGAATGAACAGATAATACCTTATTAGTTAGTGATAAGGTATTATCTTGAACATGAAAAAAGAAAGCCTTTGGTAAAGGTATCCAAAATCGATTGGACTCGTTTATACTGGACGAACTATACATGAATTATTTTGATAGTTCTGTTGCATAACCCCAAATCTTTTTTAATGTGTTTTTGATGTTTTTAAGATCTTATAAAACATTTAACTTTTTAATATGTTTTTTTTAAGATTTTTATGACTGGCAGTCAACTTTTAATTTTCAGTGACGATTTGTAATGTTTTTGGTTTTACAGCTGACAGCTTTTGTTCTTTGCGTTTTTTATGTTCACTTTGTGTCATGCACTCTGTAATTCGAATTTTCTCTGTAGTCTGCACTTTTTTAATACCTTGTTCGCCATATGAACCAAATACGATCACACGGCTATCAAATACGAATATTATCTTCTATCTAATCAGATGACCCCTTCTCTACTGTACTTAAGACATAGTTTAAAAGGAGTCATCTAATTAGACAGATTATTCGAATTTCACATGTGGGTAGTGATGACTAACGTGTTAAAATAAATAAATAAATACTGCATTAAACTGTATTTACGACGGATTTTTCAAATTGGCCAATTTCGCCGTGGTTTCCGATAGAATTGCTTCATGATGAAAATCTATTAATGTTTATAAAATAATAGCAGGATACATGATTTCACAGAAAAATTATTTTAAGTATATGAACATATTTACCATCACCACCGTCTGCAAAAGAAATAAATAGAAAGAAAAAAATCAGTAAATGTAAGAATTTTTTAATAAATAGTCAAGCATTTAGTTATTAATTTTATGTTAATTTTGAAAGTAAAATTTCCCTTTAGAATTTAATGCATGTCGAGTAAAGTAATTGTTTCTTATTCTATGGACGATTTTTCAGTTTTGTTTATATAGGGTATTGTAGAACTTACGCTAAACCGACAGACTTCCAGTGTAATGCTTGGTTAATGAAAATCTTGATCATTCTGATTGAAAATGTTAATGTTTCAAGGAGAGTTTCTTTATGTTATAGCTTAAGAATACTTTGAAAACATTAGATTTGATGTTCCTCTACTGCTGTAGGTCTCAATGTTTACGTAAAATAAGACCTTCATTTTGTCGAAAAACTCATTATTGCTCATTTTGGCGATTCGTAAGGCATGTTTGGTGGTTAAATTTTTAACTAAATTATTTAGATAATCACAGACGGTTAAATTTTTAAGCAAACGATTTTGAAAGTTACTATCGTCGCATTGGAATTTAGCTGTTTTTAGCCGTTTTAAATAAAAAAATTTAGCGAAATCAAATGATTTTCGAAGAAAATTCCAAAAACTTTTTTATGATCTAAAAATAAAACCATAAATTTTAAGATTCTAAAATAGTCTCTGTTTTTATTCTTATTCCTTGAATATTTTAATCCTTGATATTTATTTGAACTCATATGTTATTATATTTTTTAAATGCGTTTTCTGAAATATGAAAATTTCACTAAAATTTGTCCATGAAAAGCGTGATATCATTAAAATTCATTGAAATTTGATAAACATATGTCAAAACCATTTGAGGGTGTAATAGACCGTAAATTTTATGATAGCTTTATTTAGTCATGTTTTACAGTCACTTTCAGTTCGAAACACAGAATAATTTTGGCGAAAAATCAATGACGCCAACTTTGAATGTACCTAAAATATTTGTTTATTAAAATAAATTTTATCTAGCGGTCTATTACATTCTAGATAGTTTGAGAAGCACGCATGCTAAATTAAAATCAAATTTGTCCTATATTTTTTCAATTATGTTGTTTTTCTTAACATTGAAATTTTTATTAAAATTCTTGTAAAACAATTTTTATTTTCAAAACCCACTTATGATATATGAATTTTTACTTCTAATTGTGGCTATTTAAGTCTAATTTCGTTATTTAACTCGGTTAACTTTTTTGTGCATGCTTTTATAAAATTTTTTCTCCGAATCTAGTCGGGTACCTTAAACCCTTTATGCATTAGAGAAAAAACTGGTTCGAACTTGGCACTTGATACAGTACACAAACAGATTTGAAGATTGTTTAAATCGGGTGGTTAGCGGAAAACGGTCTGTGAATCCAAAATAAACAAAACAGAAAACTCGTCCATAAAGCTTAAATTTTAAAAATGAATACTTTCATTGCCCATTATTCATTCTATTACTCTGGAAATTAAGATATCATATTGTAAGCCTTCATTTAGGATATTGTACATATTCTCAGAAGTCATTATGCATATCCAACTGCTAAACATCCTGGGCAAAATATTACGAAATTGGCATTCATAGCAAACCAACACCAGAAGACTTCACAAAATTATACATCCATAAAACATCAGACACACTATATTTGGCTTTGCATTGTCTATCGTCAGAACAGTGCATATACAAAGGCATTTTCAAGTACAAACAATTACCAGCTAGTGGCAACTTTTGCCAACTCAGGCAAACTTGCAATATGTCGCCATTTCTTTCCAGTTACACAGAGCACATAAACCTCAAAATAAAAATAAATAAATACCAGGAAAGAAAACATTTTATTAGTAACGTAATCTGTTGTTTGACTCCATCGACATCTGCAGATAGATTGCGAAATCGCGTGCGCTTCTTTCACATATCGGCAATTTACCGATAAAAGGCGTAAAAAATGGAATAATTACATTAAATATTTTTATGTACACAGTGCTTGTGTGCCGCTGCTCTTCTTAGTTATAAAATTGTTGCTCAGCATGTCTGATTTTTCCGCCTCTTTCGAATTCCCGTCGGGTCGGACTGTTACTGCCACAGCACCACTGTTAACAGCAATGCAATGACGACAGAAGTATGGTACTTGAATGATAGGAGTTATGGGATTTGAAGCAACAAAGGCTGTAATCCCCGTATGGTACTTTCCCAGAGGAATCGTTAACATTTGAGGCGATTGGCTGTTATTAATTTCTCTCATTGCTAGAAAAAGTTGATGATACAGGTTAATGTTCGACTAGATCCTTTTATTTCCGAGGGTATCCAGTGCTGGGAGCAGCATGGCATGAAATTATTCAGGCTTTTATCAAGACGACGTCTACAGGAACAAGCTCAAGTGAGCTAAGGCACATCAAAACTGTGGGTAACTAATCCTTTCATCTGACTAAATATGGTCAGCCGAATCCAACTTCTACTTGTATTCCAATGACGTACTTTCTGACATCAACAAGAGGCCTGGAAACCGTATCGTACGGATTGAGTCCAGAGGCCAATGCAGTTTGATGGTTGACGCCGTAAGACGGCCCAAAGGACAATATTTTCTTGGCTGGCGCTGAACAACTGGTGCATGCGAACACTAAGAAAAAGATCAAGGACTTCCTTCCATCATGGGTGGCAACGTTTTCCCTTATGTCTATCTTCTGTTGGAGATGGTATAATGAACCACTGAACCTGCCCATAAAAGTGATATTTGTACTGTTCATCGCTCCAGATGTGCTTAAGGCGGCTCCAGATAAATAAATGGCACTGAGCCTAATGGCATTGAGGAAATTTGGGTTGTTTTGGATGTTTGTCTTTGAAGGCTGAAGAGAAGAGAAGTATCTACAGGCACTAGAGGACTTGATGCCCAATTTTCAGGACAAGTGGACTGTGACTGATTGTGTTATCTGGCCCCATGTTGATAGTGTATCCCTTAAGATTCAAGATGTTATCAGGGCCCATGGTGATGTAGCAAAGTATAATTCCTATAAAATTTGATTTCGCAATTGCTGCTTTTTAATTTGTTAGCTTATCATCCTTTTCTTATTATCTCTTATTCTTTTATAGAAATGTATTGCATTTTTTGTAAAGTTTATCTCTTTAAACCAAATCAAAATTTGCTGTTTACTAAAATGCTTATTTTAGAGTGATGTTCTGTAGAATTTTTAAAATCAGATTTATACAGTTTTCACAATAGAGGGAACGTTTATCATTCGTTATTTTATATTTATAGCTATATTTATTTAAAATATAGGTTGGTCATAAATTATTGAACCCATTTCAAAAAATAATGTTACAACTCCATTTTTTAAATGAGAGAGTAAATAAAAAAGTTTTTTCTGATAGGTAGATTTCTATACGCAATGGCTATCAATCAGTAGAAGCCGATGCGCACTTCCTGGTTTCCTTTTTTAATTTTTCTCGAATATCTAGAAAACTATTCCGCTTTAGAATTAAAATTTATTTAACAAATTAAAGACAGTAAAATACCCCACAAATGCATGCTTTTATTTTTTCTAGATTTAATAGTTTCGCAGATAATGGTTCTCAAAAATGGGAGATGTCCAACATCTAGCCCCCCCCAACGGCGCATTACCTATCTGGAAAAAAAACTTTTGAAAATGCGCTCTCATTAAAAAAAAACCCGTAGTTGTAACATTATTAGTTTTTTATTAATTTTTGAAATGGACCAAATAATTTATAACCACCCTGTATAATTAAATCGTTTATTAAGAGGCAAAAGTGCATTATATTCAGAATAATCAACCAAAACTTAGTGTGAATATTTTCTTGCATAATAAGAGAACAGGAAATCCAAAGCTGGAAATCGAAAATTTTTTTCAAGATAGAGATGAGAGAATTTCAAACTGTCTGTTAGATTATATCTACTACTTTCATACTTACCATCGGGGATCCAATAGTAATAATCTATAAGAGAATGAAAAAAATTGTCAATGACGTATCATTAGTGATTTTTTATTGTGTATATAAATTTACTCTATTGCGGTGTTTTCCAACCCTTGGTATTTGGGACACAATTATCCATATCAGGTTGAACAACAAATTACATTCAATGATTCCTAATGTATTTTTACAAGCGTTCAATGAATTTTGAACTTTCAATATCGTATCAGGAATGACCTGCTACAATTAGTAGCTTAATGTTTCGTCAGCACGTTTTCCTATAATTGCTGCTACAATTATTAGCTTAATGTTTCATCAGCATATTTTCCTATAACTGCTGCTACAATTATTAGCTTAATGTTTCATCAGCACGTTTTCCTATAACTGACCTAATTTTACATTTTTATACTACAGTTAGCAATAGTATCGGGTTGGTGCAAAAAGTATTCCTGTTTCCAAAAACAGATAGATTAACAATCTACTTTGAATGATTTTTATCAGTTACGCGATTTATTTCAGATTATATTAGTTATCTGATTTTTAACCTTGCGTCTGACGCAAGTTTCGCATAATTTTATTTAAAGCTGTTTGCATGATGTTGATTTTTACAGGAAATGAGAAAAAGAGAATTTTAATCATGGTTTACTTTTTTATTGCCATAATGAAAAAAATGATATTGATGACCACAAAGAGTTACTTGGAGATTATGGTGTTGATGATTACCACTCACACAATTTTCTGAACTGCTTTAGCAAATTTCTTTGCACTGATTTTACACCAAAAGTTGACCAAAGTTTCACTCGACCAACTCAAGTTATGATGATTGCCATAATTGATTCGTATTGTCTTATTTCAGTATATGATATTAGAGGAAAACCCGAAATTCGATTTTCAACTATCAAAAGCCATTTGTTAAGCTACTATTTGTAAATGAATGATATAGGACGATAAAATATAGGTAGTTTGCCATATCCTCAACTGAAAAGATTCTGACACAAAAGTTATGATTTAACAGAAACCAAATCGAACGCTGAATTTATCTGAACTTGTTTACCAAATTTCTTTGCGCTGATTTTACACTAAAAGGTTATTGACGTTCTACTCGGTCAACTCAAGTTGAGAGGATTTCCATAAAGGATTCGCATTGTCTTATTTCAGCATATGAGACTAGAGAAAAGAGCCTTAGTTGAAAGAAATTTAATGAATACAGCATGTGAAATCTGTGGTTTGTACTCCAAACGTTTTGAAAACAATGCATTTTAAAATGATTGATATAGGGTGATGAAATATGAATAGCTTTCGATATCGTCAATTGAAAAGATCCTGATTGATCCTGAAAGATAAAATTGATGAAGCAGCAGAAACCAGATCGAAAGCTCAATTAATTTCGTGGAATTATAAATGTATTAAGTTTTATAAAGTTTTAGTAGCTTCTAAGCCACTCAACTATAATTCCAAATGTGAATTATAAAAAAAAACTGAAATTAGATAAAGCAACCAAAGAAAAACGTACTGAAATGGCAAATATTTTAAGAAACATGTTTCTCCTTAACAACGGAAGATCATGTGCATCTTTGGAGACTTGTAAAAAAGTATTGATTTGAACTGAGCAGTGATGTGACATACATCATTAAGCCCGGTATTTCCCCTATCAAATTATTATTTATTTATGTTTTCATAAAACTCTGTTGATGGTAAAAAATCATAATGATAATGATGCTGCGAAATCGCGCCTTGTTAAGTTTTTTTTAATAAGAACCAGAAATTCTATAGTCATGGGATAATGAAGTTGTAAAAAAGATGGCGAACTGTTATCGACAAAATTAGTGCTTTATTTCACAGAAAAGATCTCGATAATTTTTACATCAACATAATAAAAAGTTTTTCAATTGTTCCAGTAGCCATTTCCATTATAATCCACCTGATTGCAATCCATTACGTGATTCACAAGATGATACAATGTTTTAGTTTAGAAATAGCTGAAGATCTTTCATATAAGGTATATTATTTTTATCTTGGAAATCTCTTGATATTTAATCAAGAGTATCTCGTTATATCTGTGTTAATTTCAAAGACACATAAAATTAGTATAAAGCTATGTATTTAATCTTTAGAAATTGATAGCTCTACATTAACTACATTCAAATGTTTCATTAAAATTCATTTAATATTTGAACTCCTTACCTCTTTTTAATAACATTCCTTGCCTTTTTATTATACAAACCATAAAATATATATGTCTCTTTGTCTGTCGCTTCTTTAATTTAGGAAGAAAGCATATGGACATATAGTAATAAATAGGAGTTCGCGTAAATGATCAAGACATGCACAACGCAGCGCGTTTTGAGTATTTTAGGACAAATTTCAGATAAGCAGGTACTAATCCGAAGAAGTCAAATCGGAAGAATAGGAGAGACGTGGAAGAACTTGATAACGTAAATCGTATGATTTTGCGTTCACAACTGTCGAAGTGTGAGCTAGTGCATTATCTTTGTAAAAAAGCGTTTTGTTTTTCGCTGTCTGAGCTCATTTTCCCTTTATTTCATTATTCAATGATCCAACAAAATAACATACTGTTTTCCGGTAATTCTTTAACCCCTTTTACAAAAAGTCTAAAACGTTTATAGTGAGAGGATCCCAGAAGACAGTAGTCATAACCTTTCCAGCTGAAGGGACAGATACGCGTTCTGAGGGACGGAATCCACATTTGCAATCAATTATTTTTATTGCTCTTTTGTTTGAATGTGATGAATTGAAGTTTCATACGCTGTTATAGAACGACGCAAAAATCTTCACGATTCCCTTGAATTAGCTTCAAACTTTCCTGGCAACACTTTTTTGATCCAGAGTGAGCAATTGCAACGCCCCTCTAGAGTAGAGTTTTCTTATATGTGAATGCCTATGCAAAATATGTAAATAATCATTTGAGATGCTCATAATCTTAGAAATTTCGACCACCCTCACCTACTCTTCTGTCCTGTCACGCTGCCAATTCTTGTGTACATCATGGGTTTTTCTTCAATTAGTTCTTGATTTCTACCCTCAACAAGGCATCCTGGCCGTTCATAAAAAATATGTAAGTTCGCATGGTCACTTCGAAAGTTACCAAGCCACTTATAAACTGTTCTAAGCGAATGTGCAGAGTCACTATAATGCTAATCAAGCTGAATTTTGCTTTTCCCCTTTCAGAAAATAATGTTTCATCAATGCTCGAAAACTTTCTCTTCCATGTTTTAGAAATCACGGCACTTAATCGTTTCAAACAATTATCAAACACAGTCTAATAAATATATCTCAAGGAAATTTTGTGCATTACGCTTCTAGAGCTGTACCGGCAACTATAAATAATCTCTACGTCGTCTATTGTCGCTTAAAAACAATCAACTAGAAAAAGTAGAATAAATAAATTTTAAAAAAATTGACTTAAGCATTAAACAGAAACAACAAAATTTAAACGATAAAATTTAGACAATGTTTAAGCAGCGCGCAATTGCAGCTGGATACAAAAACAAAAACAAATGGAAATCAAAATCATTCAAAGAAAGCAGAAAACTAAGATAAATACTCTAAGATAATCGAATCAAACAAACAAGGAATCCATTCTAGTCCACTTTGTCAAGGGCTAAAGACTATATTCGAAATGGATTCAAAATATCCATTTCGAATTCTTTGTCTTAGTTTTCTGCTTTCTTTGAATGATTTTGATTTACATAGTCTATTGGCGCCATACTTTGCACGGACTTATCGAACAACCCAAGTATAAGGCAATATGCATTTTATGGAGTAAATTCCGTGCTTCATTTTTCATTTATGCGCTGGTATGGTAGATTTTTACAAATATATTCCTTAGCTAAGAATAATAATAAAAAAATGTTTAACAGAATTTCATCATTTATCATAGAGCCATTCTGTCCAAAACTGAACTCATGATATATTTCCAAGGTAATTCCTATTTAGCTCTTACTTACGGAGGAAAGAACACCACATTATTTCATTTTTTATATAATTAATTCTATACTATGAAGAAGTAGACTTAAGAAAATTGAAACTCACCAGAATCATCATAATAGTCACCTCCGTTTCCTGAAAAACGAAACATGTTCTATTTAGACCAATTGTTGCGAGAATTGTACTTATATTTATTTGTGATACACATTTGCTTTAATCTTTTCCCCGTGAAACAGTCTTCCACTGATTCTCGAATACCTACTTAATTCTGTAAATCTTCTGTTTTACTTGTTACCACAAAAGTTTCCTTTTCTAGGGAGATCCAAATAATAAAAATAATTAAGCCGAAGTATTTTGTAAGTGGCCAATCATTCCAATTTACGTATTTTTCTTATATTTATATGTGATGTCTCTTTTCAAACATTATTTTAGTCTTTCTTCCGTTCCTGCTTACTGTGATTAGTCTGGTGTTATAATTTTTTCGCGCAAGGATTCTCTTCTCAAGAGTTTGAATAATAATACGGTAAAACCTATCTATAACGATATTGTAAGGGGCCTAGAAAATAAATTGCTATAGAGAAGTTATCGTTATAGACAATTTGAGGATTTGCGCATCCAATGTTTATGTGCGTGTACATGTATTTATAAAATTAGTGATTCATCTCATAGATAAATAGCTGATAAAAAATTGTATTTTATAAATTTATGAAACAAACAATTTTGTATATTAAAATAAAATTTTATATTTAAGCTTTCTTTTAGGAACTTCAAAATGAAAATTTTAGTTGAAAACTTTGTTATCATCGTCATTTACGGTACCTTTGGATCGTTTTCGTTTCTTATCAACTTCAGTTATCTTCCACAGCATCTTCAAGGTTTTTTTCTTTTTGCTTCAAAATTAGCTACCGTCGACTGAAAAAACCCTTCTTTTTTATTTAATCTTTTACGCCGCGCCATCCTATAGTCGAGGTATTAACACATCAAAAGCGAATTTTAAGGAACCAAGTGGTCAGTCCAATTTTCTAAAAGCGAATGAACAGGTTTATACCCATCAGGAGTCATAGCAACACAGCCCTGTGCACATTCCAATTTCTAGATCCCCCGGATCTCCCTGGTATAAAAGGGCTGAGGTTTCTAGCCCCCTCTCTCTCCGATTCCCATGTGATCTAAGATTCTTGATCATATGGTGTTTTTCAAGGGGGGGAAATCGGAATTTTACTGTACCAACTTTCTAAAGAGGTAAAATTATCGTTATATACAGGTGAGTCTAAAAATGATTACCCTTGCAGGCAGGTTAAAAATACATTGAGTAAATAGAAATCGCACTATCGCTATAGCCTGGTTTATCGTTATACACAGCTTTCACTGTAATAATATTTAATCCTGAAAGTTCTCCTATCAAATTTCTCCAATGCGCATTAAATGTGTTATATACATAATATAAATCGTGATAAAAAATACTATCTAATTAAAAAAATTAATAGTAATTTATATGTTCTTCTTAGATACTGCATGGCTTTAATATTTATTGTTAATTTATCTCTGAAAGAAATCGATTCCAGCGACCTCTCAGCCTACCGACAGATGTGACTGCGCATGTCATCTATCATCTAAAGCAGGGCATTCACGAGAAAGAAAGGCTAAGTCATTTGTCCCAACAACTGGTTTGTATTCTTCTCAATTTAGATAAATCATTCACGGATGTTCCAAAGTTTGTTCTGAGACAAGGTTCAAAGTCGCAGAATTCCTCCCACCCACACTGATCCTCTCCTACACGGGGGATTTCGCGTTTCATTTCTAGCTTCGACGCGAGGTCCCAATGCAGGCAGATTCTCAGTTCTTCCGCTACTCTCGCATCGAGGTTCCAAATTGGAATCGGTGGATGGAGTTTCGGATTTTGAGTTCTTTGGAATTCCACCACTTCCAATCCATTTGCTCCAAATTTCATAGGTTTTCGACCCTGACGAAAGGTTTTCCTTCCTCATGTTCCAAAAATCGTCAAATGCAACAGCGGTGTGTCGCTTAACAGTGCTATGTCGTTCGCGGCGTTACAACTCCATGCTCTTCTTTCTCTTACAGGATATGCAACAGATTCCAAAATTAAGCTTGGATGCTCATTTCAGTGCATCACTAAATAATTATCCTGTTGTATAAACCATATCTAGGTTCATTTGTTTTTTAATCTTTCTGTATGTTTAAAACGCGCATATGATGCTTCCACCCTTATATTAAGGTGTAAAACTGGTTTGTTCCCAGACATCAAAGAAGGTTGCGGAAAGGTTTCCATTTCACTTTTCATAGGCTGTCCGCGAAAGTATTTTCGCGTAAACCGTTTCGGAAACCATTGCCGAAAGGTTTGCATAGGAAAACTTTTTGAACTACCTCACCGACAAAGTTTGAATGACAAGTCCGCGAAAGCATTTCCGTGCAAACCATTTCGGAAACCATTCCCTCAAAATTGAAGTAGGAAAGCATTTTATTAACCACCTGCCTCCTCGCGTGCTGTCTCGTTCGGTATAGTGGTTATTGCGTTTGCCTTCCAACTCTATGAACGCGGGTCCGATCGCCGGCTCGGAGGAATTTGAAGTTTCGTCGCAATGTACAACGAAATCAATCAAGTAAGTTCGATTAAAAATTAGATTAATCAAATTCTATTGAAATCAATAATTAAGCTTTCGCTAATTAATATTCCTAATTGATCTAATTAATTGACTTCCAGATAACTCTAAGATGACGTCAGAAGAAGGGAGATAAAAAAAGGGGGTTGGATTCTTCTGTAGGAGTACGACTTCGAAGAGGGGTTCTGTTTTGTCCGTCGAAGGAGGGCTCTTAACAACCTTTTGAAAGGCTTGAGGAAAGCCTGAAACAAGCTTGTAATAAAAGGTTGGGAAAATCTTACTAAAAACCTTGTTTCTTGTTGACTGACGAACCTTTCAGCTACCTTGCCGAAAAGTTCAACCCTTGTCATGGAAACCTTTGTGACAACCCTTTACCCTTGCTGACGACATGGTTTCCAAAACCTTTTAGACAAGCTTTCTTTGCTATCTGGGTTTTGGTTTGTTTGACCAACCATTAAAGTTTATCGGGGTGCTTTTGGATCACGTTGTAGGCATGAAAATATTACATTTCGTTTGAAGTTATTTTGTGCAAATTTCACCAAATATGTTTGTATTGGTATGAAAAACTCAACAGGCAATATAAGCCATTATAATTCTAGTCAAAGACTTGACAAACGTTTGATGGAGTTATATAGCAATGTTCAGATGGCAGAGATGTCATATATTGCCAAATGGAGAGCAGCTGTGCAGTCTGTCAAAAAAGTATCCGAACTCTGCTCATTATACCCAAACTATTTATCGCTCAATAAAACTATAAATGCTTGTCGTCGAAGAAATGCGTCCTCTATAAGTGTGTATAATATTTTTTCATGTGAGGGATCGTCTTCATTTCTAGATTTATGCAAATTTAATTTTTTCAAATGTTCGAGATGGCAACACCCAATTTCAGATACATGGACAAATTTTCCATATTTGAATGAGATCGAATACGTATAGCATTTTGTAATTCTGAATAAAAAGTTGATGAGTTGTGAACAAATGAAATTTGTAATAAATAATGTTATCGAGGGTTCACGTTTTTTTCAATTTATTTCCAAATATAATTAATCTTTAGCAATAACACTGGGGAACAAAAAATAAGTTTTTTTCCATTTGTCAATGAAATTTTGATGGTTTCAGGGTATCTTGAGGCTGCTGATTTCAAATCTAATTTTACTTTTGGCGAATTGGTTCTAGTTTTTGAGATAATGCATATTGTCAACATTTCAGTCTTGTTCGCAGTAGGGTGGGCTGAAAGCAATCAAAAATTGTTTTTCGTGTCACTATAAAGCTGGAAAATTTGCGAATTGGTGAGAAATAAAACGAGGAAAAAAATCAATTAAACAGATTGATACCTACCGTTCTTTCATGGACCTTAAAAGTCCTAAAAAGTGGTGAAATTAAATTGTTTTTTATTAATTTTTAAAAATGCTCATAATCTCTTTATTGTAGCATAAGCTGTTAAGTACTTAATTTCGTGAGAGTAATAAACTTTATTTTATCAAAATTAGTCTATAACTTCTTGTCACAAATTCCTTTCAAAGTTGTCAAATATATGTGAAATTACTTGAATATGCAATTTTTAGTTCCTAATCAACATCATAATCTTCAAACATTATTTTGTCGCTTGCATTCAGCAGGTCAATATATATGCATAGTAAAAGTCAAATCATAAAATGAGAACCACAACATCACCTAGAGATTGCATTTTGAAGTAGCAAATGAAAAATAAATACACACCGAGGGGTGACCCTTGTTGAAGTCCTAAGGTTGGATTCTACTCTTATTTTGCTTCTGTCATTTTTTCGCTTAAGTTCGGTTAGCTTGTTGAATTTTTGTTGAATGCATAGCAAAATGTTATTTAGGTCTAAAAATATCAAATTTATTTATTTTCTTTCTTTAGGGTAACACTTAAAAAACTAAGCTCCAAAACTAGAATATTATTTGCCAATTCAGAACGCATGCCAAGAATACAGAAAGTAACAAAAATTAGCACACCTTTAAAAAAGACTTAGGCTAACAGATATCAAAGCAATAGAACAAAGATAATAAGGGATGTGAGACCCACATATGGTAGCAGATTACCGCGAGAGACTCCAACGCAAAACTTCCACTGTGCGTAAGAGGAAATCATATAACATTTTCCTTCAACTTTCATTTTATTGGACTTCATGCAACATCACCATGTATTTTTGCCATACCATTATGATTATCTATTTATTTGTTGAAATTCATTCATTAATATTGATTTAAATTTGATTCTTTAACTTACATTTGCCCTAGATTTTATGTGATTTCTGCATAGATTTATCTTGTGATTTAAATATTGATTATTCTTTAGGATTAAGTTGATTTGTTGTATTGATTTAATTTTATTATTCATTTATATTTGAGACAGTTTCAATGGGATTTCAGTGGTGCGTAGATATTAGTATTGAAATATTATTTTCACTTTATCTCGAAAACTAGAGCCAATCTGACAAAAAAGACTGCTGGATTCGGAATCAGCACCACGAAATTACCCCCAAACCACTTGATTATCGTTGGCAAAAAAGTAGTGTTCACCAGTGTAATCCTTTTTTATATTAAATGCTTAACTAACAAGTCAAAAGTTATGCAATTAAAAAAATAAATAAAAGTATAATTTATAATTTTTATTAACCCATTAACGACCGCATTACCGTTTGTTTGAAGGAAATGGACAAAAATTGTTGTTTTGACGTATTAGAATCTAAATACGAAAAAAGGTAACAGGCGAAAAAATATTTATTTTTATATAAGTTACAAAATGTTGCGAAACCATGAGGCAAATCCGATTACTTTTCGGATACATGAAAATCTTTGAAACATTTGCTATGTAAGGGCACATTACATTTAATACGAATATCTGCTGCCATCTGTGAGATATATTCAAAATTAAACGAAAAACAGCCCGGAAAAATGTCAAATTAAAAAATTTATTAAAGAAGAAGTTTCAATGGGAGCGAAACAGTTTTTTTTCCTAGACGCATAGAAGCTTTGTCTAATGTAACACAAAAAATTATTTTTAAAAAATCACTTTATAGTAAAAGAAAAAATAATTTCACTAATGTTGCGCGAACGCAGCATCAGTCGTTAATGGGTTAATTTTTAAATTCTTAAGTTAAAATTGTGTGAATTGAAACACACAAAAATTTTGATACCAATCTGAGAAGAAAGATCTAAAACATCTCTGTTCCAAATCTTAGCCGTTTCCTTCAAGTAGTCATTAAGATATACATAATTAACCAAAAGCTTTCATAACAGCATGATTTACCCATTCTTTGTGAGGACATCTCAACTTTTCAAAAGGATTCGCTAGCATGAAAAAAATAATTAAAATGAAACAAAAATCAAAGCATGTCTTCTTATGATGTATTAGGATTAAAAAATTTTTTAAATAAATGTAAAGTTGAGAAAAAAAGCGAAAAAGAAAATTGATACATGTAACAAAATCTATTCTACTTACATTTTAACTAAAGTTTCATTTGTACCTCGAAATGCGAACCGATTACTGTTGTAGAAATGTTCTGTGAGATTCTTAAGAGATAAAATTGTACGAAGTAAAATTCTGCTTAAAGTATGAATATTTATAGAATTAAATGTATGAATGAATAAGTCTAATTCAATAAAATAATGAAATAAAATAGCAATTCCTTGTGTGTGAATGTTGCAGAGTCATTAGACTGTGACAAAATGACTTTTAACAAAATGAAACGAAAGTTTAAAAATATTTCTATAGAGTAATTGATTTAATTTAAGACTCTTTCTGTAAAAAGAAATTAGGCATGAAAAAAGAAGTAAAAAAAGTAGCAAAAATTAAAGCAAAAAAAAAGTTCCTACAAATGACTTTAAATGACGTTTGGGGGAATCTTTTCTTCCTTTTTTGGAAAATTGTTTAGTATCGTTTAGAAGCATTACATTATTTTTGTTTCATTTATCAAAGATGTTTCAGAAAATAAGAATCTGTTTTTCATTTTTCGGTTGCACCAGCACCAAATATTCTGAGATAAAAACTACCATATTAAAGACTGAAATGAAAACTTAAATGAAAAAAGAAAGTTTTAGTAGTGTCCTATTTGCGTATATTGAAACAACCTTTTAATCTTTTTTCTTGAAAATAGAATGATTTAAAAATGAAAAATTGAGGGCTACCATTCGAAAATTTGAAGAAAATACAAATATAAATATGTAGATGGACCCTTATGCAAATGAAGCTCACATATTTTCAAAGAGCACGTACTTCCAAATTGAATGACATATTTTTCTTGAATTTAACTTGTCTCGATTACGATAAATAAGAAGTGTTCGGATACATTTTTGACGAACTGTACAATATGCAGTGTATAATGTACACTCCGTGTACCATAATATACAGTGTAGAATATCGTGAAAGACCCTCCCCATGAACTGTTTGTACGATTGTACCGAAGATTGTGTGAAGTTGGATCATTTAGAATTGGCACTCCATGTTTCCGAGCACTCATTTTTTAACACTTTTAGTAACAAGGATTGAATAATAACTCTGTTTTATAAACCATTTCTAGATTCATTTGATTTCTTTTTTTTCACTTTTAGCACACTATATGATTTTTAGGCCCTTATATTTTTATGTAAAACTGGTTTCTCTAGGTAAGTTTGACTTATTATTAATGCTTTTTGTTTTCGAATCATCCATTTCCTGAAATTTTGTGAGAAACAAAATTAAGCGATAAATATAATGAAGATTTAAAAACTGTTAATAAAATAAAAATGTATTTATTTATATACATATTTAAAAAATAAATATGTATTTATTTATATACATATTTAAGAATTAAATATGTATTTATTTATATACATAGTTAAAAAATAAATATGTATTTACTCACCTCCTCCGCCTGAACCGGATCCTGCACCAGATCCAGATCCTGAGCCACCTCCTGAACCTGATCCTGCACCTGCTCCTGATCCTGAACCGGATCCTGCACCAGAACCTGCGCCTCCTCCTGAACCTGAGCCCGCTCCTGAACCTGCACCTGGTGAACCAAAAAATTTTGACTTTATGTTTAAGCAATTTATAGTATTTATAATTATTTTAGAAAAAGTTATTTTCCGAAAATTTAATTAGAGTGGTTTATACAGCGTTATACTCGTATGTGACGAAAAGTGGCTTTCAAAAAGACGCTATTACTTACATCCAGATCCACTGCCACCACCATCTAGAGAAGAAAATAAATGCATACCATAAACTCAAATCTGCCTGAACACTTGTTGAAATTAATATACTGTTCTATCAAAACAGTGATGACTAGAAGGAGTAACATTTCCTCAAGAAGAAATAATGTTGATTATAAGTGGTGACAATTCTTCAAGTATGTCCTCCCATAGAGGCAATAGTTTTTGTACGTACTTTTCAAGAAATAATGATGACTAAACAGTCCTTTCTCAAAGATGGCTTATTTCCCTGAGACTCATTGTGCTGAAATAACTTAGAGTTATAGAATAAAATTAAGCTATACCCTCTTTAATTACGATGTTTGAAATCTCGCAAAATTATCAGGATCCAAATAATCAAATGAAAAATTAAAAATATAATGGTTCATAATATGCATAGTATTCTGTCATTTAAAAAAAATGATATAGCTTAATTTATAAAACTACTATAATTTTAAAAACTGCTTTTTTAAAAAAATTGCCAATTGAAATACCCAAGTTTAACATCTACATTTTATTTTAATTTCTATACTATTTCATGATTGTCAGCAACAGTTGACCACCTCCGTTACCTGAAATGCAAAATAAAACAGAATCTCTTTGTAAGAATGTTTTGATATTATACAAATTTACTTACTTCCTCCTCCATTGCCACCATCTAAAACAAACAAATAACAAAAAAAATTTGGTTTATAATAGAATAAAAACAGGGGCATGTAATAGACGAAAGAAAATTTGTTTAATATAAAATTGAAATGCCAAATATTTTGAATATCATTTAATATTTTAGACATTTCGTGCTAATAATGTTCTAGGCAAGTTTTTAGAAATATGTAAATTTACTTACTTCCTCCAGCGCCATTACCGCCATCTAAAAGGAAAAAAATATCGTAAGATATTTTCTAAAAAATGAATTCACCACAATTTGCATGAGGGCATAACAATTAATCATACAAGAAAAAGTAAACTGAATTCTTATAATAAAATTTTAACTATTTAATACTGAGTCAAATATCAGAAAATAACATTTATTAAGTAGTAAATTTAACTCCTGCATTAAGAAAATATTCGTAAGCATAAATAAATACTTTCTTCCAGCACCACCATTACCACCATCTTGAAAACTTGTTCACAAGTTCAAAGCACGTAATTTTAAATTAAACCAATCTTGATAATTTAAAACATCAACGTGCATGTTTTTGTTTTTTAACAAATTACACAAACTGTGAGTTAAAAAAAACAACAGAATTCTTCATTTTAAGTATTGATAATTTAATAAAACAACTGAAATGTTAAATAAGTTGATATAATTGATTACTAATATTTTTTTATCCTGATCACATTCATTTTTATTGCCGCCATCTAAAAAAATAGTACATGGATTCATTATAAAATATAAATATCATAAGTGATTTCTATTTAAAAATGATGTGCAGACGTAGAAGTAAGATTAGATTTTAATTTTTAATAATTATGTTTAGCAATGACTGAATTAATTAATAGTTAATTTACACGTCTGCATGCAAGATATCCAGAAATTTGTTGATTACTTACCCCATCCGTAATCTGTAATATCAATATTTGAAATACATTTAAAAAATGAAAATTTAAAAGTGACATTTATTTGAAAATGATTCACAAGGTTAAAAGTTAGATAAGATTTTTTTTTCGAATATGATAGGAATATTAATGAGGCTGAATAATTAACCGTTGATTAACACGTTTGTATGTTGAACACTTTAAGAAATTATTAGATTACCTACCCCATCCATCATAATTTCCGCCATCTGAAAAAAAATTAACAACACTTCAGTTTAAAATACGAAAGATCATAATTAATAATTATTTGCAATTCTGTTTAAAGTCAAAACTGAACTATTTTCTTATTTTCAAATTTTCATTGATGGAGAATTATCGTATTGTCGAGTAAATTGCAATAATTAAAATTAGATATTTGTATGCTAAACATTGACAGAAATCAATAGATTTATTAACTTCCAGTTCTCCATTAGCATAAAATAGTAAAGTACATATTTTTAAATAAAGACAGTCAGGATAATTTAAAATATCAATGCACATGCTTTTAATTTTTAACAAATTACACAAAATATAAGTAAAAGAAATAAACCGTATTTTTCGTTTTAAGTATTGATAATTTAGCTAAAAAATGAAGTATTAGATAAATTGAAATAATTTATTGTTAATAATTTTTTCACTTCGGCATGCCTCATTCTTTTTATAAGCTTTAATTCAACTTGAGTGTCTTGTTCACAAATCTTGAGATCGATTTCTTACCCACTTCCAATCAAGCTACAGCTTTGACATTTCGCACGTGGTGGGTTTTGGAAGGTGGTAATCTCATGTTACATAGGATTGTAACAACACCACTAGACGGCACACAATTGAAGGGGGCGCGGCCTGTCAATCATTCCCATTTCGGAGCAGCTTGAGGGTCAAAGGTAAGAACGGGGAAGTGAGTCTTGTTTCGTCTCTCGGTCTGTGTCGCACTTTTTTCAAATTCGTAATATATAATAACGAGTATTTAATATGTGTTGTATATTGGAGTATTCGGTAATTGAATTGGTTTACTATGCCTAACATGTCGTGTGTATTCTTGTCAGCCATCACTAAAAAGTAGAAAATGCAATAAATAAAAAAAATTAAGGTGATTATTAATTTTTGCTTTTATTCATGCGAAAAAATGAACGCAAAAGTTGAAAATATTTTTTCTGATTAAAATAAAATGCATGGTTAGAATAAAAGCATGGGCGCCTTTACCCTTTAAGAATATTCCATTTATTTAAGGAAATATACACAAAATATAAGATGCTATATAATGCTTTTATAAAAACATGCATTTTATTGTAATCAAAAAAATTATTTTCAACTTTTGCGTTCATTTTTCCGCATGCACAAAAGCTAATACCTTAATTTTTTTGTTTATTTTATTTATAGCCACTTAGAATTACTTACTCCATGAACTACCATCGGCACCACTTAAAATAATTGTACACGGATTCAGTTTAAAATATATAAATGCCTTAAGTTATTATTATTTAAATATAATGCCCTAAGATAGAGTAAGATATTTGTTTAATTTTTAATAAATATGTTTAGCAATGACTGAATTAATTAATAGTTCAATTAT
>BGPR01002950.1:36922-55815 GCA_013235015.1 Araneus ventricosus
TTTGTTTACCTGATCCCCAGCCATTTCCACCATCTGAAAAAAAAACAATTTAAAATATGAAAACGCAACTAAAAATAATGTGCAAAGAAGTAGCGAAGCCATGTTTCTGATTTTTAAGAGTGATTATCTAACAATGAATGAAATACATTGAAGGTCATGTGATAATAATTCTAAATTAAGGAACTGAGAAATTTTGCACCGTCGAAAATTTGATTTGTCAGTTTCAGAAACAATAGCGGATATTTCACCGATTATAGAAATGTATAATATGTATAGGTTTGAAAAACAGGTAACTCACAAATTAACAACAGCTCTCTCTTATGATAAAAATATACATATTTTTTGCATTTTTTCAAAACTTTTTTTTCAAATTTCGGTAAGCATATATAAAATCCTTAAATCACACGCAATATAAAACTGTATTATTTATTACCACTATGTCTCCATTAAACATATTTTTATTTATTTCCGGACAGTAATATATTTTAAGAGTCTATTTATAATGAACGATATTATGTATTTTTAAGATTTTCAAGCTATATGACATTCAATATCTTTTTAGAATTTATAATTTAAATATATTAAATAGAAAATAAGGTAATTATTGAACCATTAACATTGTAATTATTGAATATTTACCCACATATTGCCCCCGCTTTGGGATGATTTTATTCAGAACTGTTTTTTCTGAGCTCACAGATTTGTAGTTATGAATTTGAAGATTATTTCGTCAAAAAAAATTTTCCATTTGCCATTAAAACGAAGTTTTTAAGAAAAAATTGTTTGTCTGTTTTTTCATAATGAAAAAGACTCATTCGTACTAAATTTTACATCAGATATAATATTCACTTGGAAAAAATCCCCTTTATTTCCAACTCAAATTTCGACGATTTTCGCTATCGAGAATACCTTAGTTCTCATAAAATGTATCCATGTAAAACAATATTCAAAAATTCGTAGATTGATTTACTTCCACCCATTCTATTACCGCCATTTGGGAACAAAGATACTCCTAAATCCAATTCCAATGTGTTTTAGAAAGTCAACTTTTAGAAATAAACTTTTATAAATGTAATAAAAAGTAGAATTTTTTTAAAATTATTTTCTACTTTTCAGATTTTTATTTATAATTGATTATTATAAATATTATGGAATCTTAAAATTAATTTTCTCAAATTCTCTACCAGGTGGCGCTATTCCTATGAAAAGTAGTCAAGTTAAAAGAAAGTTTGTAAAAATAACCAGATTATCATTTCGACAGAGAATAAAAATTATTCTTAAAAGTTAATTAGGTTTTTAATATGAAATTTTAATTGGTTAACATGAAGCCGGAATTAAACAAACATCAATAAGCAATTGGTAAAGTTCTCTTATGTATTAAGAAAATTGTTCATAAGCACAGAGATACTTACTTCCACCTCCTCCATTACCACCGTCTGAAAAATATCGTTCATAAGTTGAATATAAAATATCAAACTACATATCTGTTTATTACAAAACATATAAGTATGCAAATGGAAAAATAAAATACAACTTCTTCTTTAAATAGTAATAGTGTATGTGATTGTTAATAATTTAATACACTTTATAATTAATTTTATGATATATTAATACACAAAAAATTCTTGATTCATTTTTATAACTTTAAGCTGGGCATTCACAATAACGCTAGCTATGCCATTTTCCTAAGACTGTTTTTTTTCCACCCATTTTAGTCGAAAAATTAGGTAAAACATTCACGGATGTTCCACCGTTTGTTTTGAGACAAGGTTGAACGTCTCAGAATTCCTGCCACCCAGACTCGTTTTCCCCCACGCGGGGGATTTCGAGTTTCATTTCCAGCCTCGACGCGAGGTGCCAATGTAGTCAGATCCTTTGTTTTGCCGCTACCCTCGCAGCGAGGTTTCAAATTGGAATCAGCGGATCGAGTTTTGGAATTTAAGTTCTTTTGAATTCCATCATTTCGAATGATTTGCTGCAAATTTGACAGGTTTTCGACCTAGACGATATGTTTTTCTTTCCCTTGTTCCAAATATTCCGTTTTGGAAGAGCAGTGAATGGCCTGCTTTAGAAATAAATTCTAACTCCAAGCACCACCCGGAAAATCAGTACGTGAATACAGGTTAAATAAGGAATATAGACAAGTGATCTTTATTTTAAAATAATGTACGAAGGCAGAAGTTAAAGATTCTTTTAATTTAATTAACTTTATAATATCCATGTTAATAAATGTCTCAAAAATTAATTACAGTTAATTTACGCATCTGCCTGTAATATACTTTTCAGAAATTTGTGGATTACTTACTCCATCCGCCGCCATTGCCGCTATCTGAAAAAAATACTCACCCTTTTAATACAAAATACACAAAAATATAATTGATTTTTATTTACAAATCTATACTTATAAAAGGCAATGTTTGTGTGCGTGTGTGTGTGTTTGTCTGCGATGTCCAGACGAATCTATCGCACTTACAGCCATGAAATTTGGTACACAGGTAGTCGTAATGGTGTCTGAATGCACCTCGAAGCCGAAATTTTAAATTTTAATCTAGAATTTTTTTTATTTAATGTTTTGTGTTGTTTTGTTTGATTTTTCGCGCTAATTTCTCAATAGAATGGTTTCAAATAACTGTACGACAAAAATAGATACACCATCGGAAAGAGCACGCGATTTCCGTTCTAATGAAGTTAGTTTTGAATTCCTAACGCAATTTACTGAATTTTGAGAATTTTTTTAAAAATACCCAGTTTTGGCATCAAGATGTTAGTTTTGATTTTAAATTTGTTGCATACGACTTTCTAATAACACTATTATTTTCAATTTTTTTCAGCTTATAACTAGAACGGTTCTCTCTGATTTAAAACAAGAACGGTTAAAATATCTTTTCCCATTTTTTTTAAATTAAATTATTCCTGGGCAGATGAAAGTTATTTTTGTCGAGCGAAATTTCTTCAGCGACAGTCTTTCGGAACGCAGCTTTCAATTTGATTGGATGAAGGGTCAGGTGACGTCATAACCTTCGGAGCTTTTTGTCATGTTCTAAGAATTTTTTTTTTCATTTTGTTGAAGTCCTGATTCCAGGGGAAACAATTTTTTATATTGTTTTGGATTAATGTACTCTGTACTGTTTTTCTACATGTTATTATCGCGAAAAAAATAAGCCGGAAAATCTATAATGTGTATCTTTTGTTTTGATTTTGTTTTGAAAACTTTTTCTTGTCATTGTGGGCGATTTTTTTTATTTTTTATTTTGTTGAAGTCCTGATTCCACGGGCATCGCCGTGCGCGTACTGCTAGTTTACTTATAAAGAAAACTCAACTATTTTCTGAATTTCAAATATTCATTATTTTAACTATTAATCAAATATTTCCGTATAGCTTTCAAGCGCCATTAACTTAGAGGTAAAGAACTCCGCATGAGAATGAAAGCTTCCGGCTTCAAATCCCAATGACGGCAGCAACGAAACTCTTTTGTTTAATTATTCCGTGTTTTTATTTGGGAATTCTAGATTATTCTTTATGTTTCCAGAACAGTGTTCTGGAATATCCCGTTGTACTATATAAATCCATCTGCATTTAGTCTGAGTGAGTCCTCAGTTAAGTGCAGCTGCTAATATTTTTTTAATAAACTGCTTTAGTTCGATTTAGTTTGTGTCTTCAATGCCATCTGCTATTATATCTATGTCACAATATCAACAAAATGTAATCAAAATATTACATAAATTGAAATAATTGATAATTAATAAGCTATTACACTTTCTTATGTCATATTCTTTTTATATAAATTCAGAATTACTTCCTTCTTCTCATACTGTTCCCGTTGTGTTGAAGCAAGTATGAATGAGAATGCGAATACCAAACGTGAATTCGGCTTAAAATTAGCATTCGAAAGCTTAGAATTTTTTTTATTTGAATATAGTGTACAAATAAATCATTCACTGCAAAAACCACATGAGTCATTTTTTTTATCAAAATTGCGTCTAGGCTGTTTTGACATTCTAAAGGAGTATTTACATCATGACAAGAGTCAAGTAAAGTCACATTATAGGTAGTAGCGGCTCATGAACTCAGAAACGAGGAGGGCTGAGAGATAATATTTTTCAAGATAATACATTTTTTAGAAAGCTCCTTTATCTTTCAGTAGGCCAATCTTTTTAATTACAATACCAGATATGAAATTACTTGCTTTTCAAACAAATTAAATAACCAGCATATGATATTTACTAATAGTTTTACTAACAGAAAGTTAAGTGAATGCTGATGTGACGATTCTGCTGACGAAAAAAAGAAAGAAAAAATCAGAGCTCCATATACACACTTCCCTCCTCACCCACTTCACTCGATAACACTCTTCCAAAAATGAATATCTTCTTCAAAAGAAATCTAGCCTTCCATCAAGAGAAAGGAAATAATCAGTCAACCAGATGTGTTTCTCTCGACGCAACACAAACAGAAGCCAAAGTCCATAAACAGTCAATGAGATCGTCACTTTGTGTGGGAATAAGGAAAAAGAAAACTAAATTGAAAAGAGCAGCTTTTTCTCTTTCAGTTGGCTCCGTGCCAGCCAGAGCTGCTCGCCCGGCAGACCATAGCCCGTCTAATTCAAAGGAGAAAGGGTTGCTTTTTCTCTCTGGATTTTCTGAGGAGTGAACGAAATTTGGAGAGCAGAGTACTTTGCAGCTCAGACCTGCTTCTCTCTTACTTGTTGATTCATTTTCTGTCTTTTTTTCAATTTTTTAATACTTTTTTTTGCATTTTCGTAAGTCATGGAACTCTGAGAGGGAAAAAGTAAGCGAATAAGAGTAAAAACAAAAATGCAAGTTTAAAAAAAATTGGAAGTGCTCTAGTTCTGCAGCCCTAATGGACGAGACGCCACTGATTATAGGTATATAAAATATACCAGGTAAAAAAATTACCCATTGATTTGAAAAAATATTAATCTGGATTTTTTAAGCTCCCAGAATTTTGATATTTTTGACTCATCTGGTTTCTGCAATCAACGATTCAAACATAGAAGTGAGGTTTGTTTTAAATCTTCATTTTTAACAGTAATTAAACTATTAATTCATTCAATACCAGGAAAACCGACTCAGCCTTAAGGTTTTAAAGTGCAGGTTGACTCTCGGGGGGGGGGGAGAAAATTCCAGAATTGCATTATTTAATGGTTAATGTACACATCTATCTGTAAGACAATCTTCAAAATCTACTTACTCCATCCACCGTTGCCACCATCTAAAAAATAAATCACCAGTTTAATAAAACGCACACAGGATCATAACTGGTGTTTAATACTTTCCAATTCTCCTAATCAAGAAAAATTATAATTTATGTTGCTTCTAAAAGTTTATTACTTAATAATTAAGGAAATACTATGCAACAGTTTATAATTAGTTCATAAATTAGATATTTTTATGTTAAACATAGACGAAAATAAGTAGATTTACTTACTTCCTCCACCACCATTGTTCCAACCTGAAAAATAAATATAAAATTTATTTTAAAAAATTTGTGTAGAAAGTATATGTGGAAAGGCTATAATTTTCTTAGAATAAAGTCTAAATAAGTAAAAAATTGACGAAATTCTAAAAAAATAATATTAAATTTTATTTCAATTAATCAGGTTTCGTATATTCTCCAGCATCCAAATTGTGGACTGTGGTAAAGGTATGGTTAAAAGACCGATATCAACACAAGCGGGAGTTAACCACCACTCCGAAGGACGAATAGAGGGATAAAATATGACACGATTGGTGCATACAGTGGAACCTCGCTTAACGAGTGATTCGCATATCGAGCAAAATAAACTGCAAAAAAATGACTCGCGTAACGAGCAAAATAAACTGCAAAAAAATGACTCGCGTAACGAGCAAAATAAACTGTAACAAAATTACTCGCATAACAAGCAAAATAAACTGTAACACAATGACTCGCATAACGAGCACATTAAACTGTAAAAAAATGACTCGCATAACGAGCAAAATAAGTTGTAAAAAAATGACTCGTTTAACGAGCAATGTTTCGCATAACGAATGACGAGCAGTGGTGAAGTCAAGGATTGTGCGTGTGCTACGGCATTCCGTGTTCAACACTTTTTCCGCTAGTATCTTTGTGTCGCTTGTGATCATACATTTTTCAAAACATGTGCTCAGACATATTATTTGTGATTTTTTTGCGCTAAGTTTAATGCCACGTGCAAAAATGTCCCTGAAGAAATTTCCGCAAGAAGGCAGGTATAAGAGAAAAAATAACCGTAGATATGAACGTAAAATTACTGAAAAGCGAGAACGAGGTGGGAGCTTGGCTAATCTAGCATGCAACATGCAATCGGTCTACATCAACGATTTGCAATATGTTCAAAAACATGATTAACCCATTAACGACCGCATTACCTTTTGTTTGAAGGAAATGAACAAAAATTGTTGTTTAGACATATTAGAGTCTAATTAAGAAAAAAAAGTAACAGTCGAAAAAAATATTTATTTTTATAGAAGATAAAAAATGTTGCGAAAACGAAACGTCAGGCAAAACCGATTACTTTTTGGATACATGAAAATCTTTGAAACATGTGCTATGTAAGGGCACTTTACATTTAATACGAATACCTGCTGTCATCTGTGTGATCTATTCAAAATTAAAAGAAAAACAGTCCGGAAAAAATGTCAAATTAAAAAATTTATTAAAGAAAAAGTTTCAATGGGAGCGAAACACTCTTTTTTCCTAGACGCATAGAAGCTTAGTCTAATGTAATACAAAAATTATTTTTAAAAAATTACTTTATAGTAAAAGAAAAAAATCACTTCACTAATGTTGCGCAAACGCAACGTCAGTCGTTATTAGGTTTAGGGGACAGATGCTTCAAAGGGAGTGACAAGAATATCTACGCAACGGCTGTCTACGATGTTGAAATGTTGCTTGTCATGGATACACGAAAAGCACATACAAGACAAAACTCTTTAACGAGAATATCAATTGTGAAAAAGTGAAAGTAATTTTCACCGACTTCACTTGTTAAGAAGTCGCAAGGACCATTAACGCATTTTGCATTAATTTATATGGGAAAAATTGCTTCGCTTAACGAGTGTTTCGCATTACGAGTAAGATTGTGGAATGAATTATGCTCGCGTTAAGCGATATCCCACTACACATGGGTAATGTAGAAAATCTAGTATGCGTTTGGGGCGTCTTCCTTCCGACCAATTGTGTCCAAAATCTCATACAGATATACATAACACTACAGAATACCCCGAACTCGGAGCCTAAACGGCTCCCTGTCTGTTGGATGAGTATGTGTGAAACTTTAGTGAAAAGAAAATATTACATCATGAGATATACAAACACATAAAAGGTAACATAATTATACATGAACAAAGAAGAGTATAATGAAAAGTACATAGAGGGTTACAATCCGAGTGTAATATAAAATATGTACAAGAGGAGTTATCATCTGAGTGCAGTGAAAGGGCAGAATGTTTCCTTCAATTACATTGTTTCATACAGTTACAGCTCCATGATTCGGGGCTGTTAGTGTTGTTTGATGCGACGATAAAGAAGAATTGATAACGTATTACAACCGGTTATATTGATGATTATTGTCGCAACCATATCCTAAAAATCGTGTGACTTTTTTTTCGTTCTGTCTTGCTATTTATACTTAGGGATCGCTGGAATTGTTACTCCAGGGTTGTCAGTGATGTGAAGGGTGAATTTTTCGAATGAATTACGGAAGAATTTGGTGGTGGCTGGTTAAGCTAGTGTGCTTTGCTGCTGAAGTGGGTATTCATCGAATTTCTGGTTCCGGGAGGTGAAACTTCGTAAGTAGCTATTTCTAGGCTGGAGTATGTGACTGTGTTGTATTTTTACTTTTTCAGTCCCGAGATCATATTACAATTTGTTTTGTACATAGGTCGTTGCGTTTCAGAGTTACCACGTCACATGTACACATATAGACAGACCGTCAACTTGTTTATGAGTTTCATATAAAATATGAAACCCATCTGCAATTCTGATAATAAAACTATGTACCAAATTTCATCTATCTAGCTTTTTAAGTTTATCAGCCATCGTGTTCACTTGCACACGGAGAAATAGTTTTCCTTTCAACGGATTTTGTCCAAAATTTAATAGAAATCAATCTACACATTTTGTGTAAAGATGGCATATTTCACTTGTCTAGATCAACACTTTTCTGAACTGTCATGTTCGCAGATCAACAGACATAATTCCGAAAATAATTCCAGAAAAATTATCGAGGTCTGCAATGAACAGATTCATCAAAATCAGGATGCCGAATTTTTTTGACGATTCAAAATTTTCTCTTTGTATATTTTTCGAATACAAGAGATTAGAAATTTTGTATATACTTTTAATTTATTTTGTAAGAAATTAAATTCAGCAAGTTAAGAAGTAAAAGAAATCTCAATAAAAGTTTTCTTATATCGATTTTCATGTAAGAAACATGTATTTATTCACCTCCGCCTGAACCTGCACCAGCACCTAAAGAATCTGAAATTCACCTTTTCGTTTCAGAAGTTAATAACATTTATGCAATTACTGTAAAATAGCTACAATCATTTAAATACAGTGGCACATACTGTATTAAAAATTAGAGAAAGTATTTTAAGGCAGGAAAATTACCTCCAGCTCCACTACCACTGCCAGCTAAAGAGGGGAAGAAATGGAAATCATGCAGTTAAATTTCAACTATTTGTGTTTATTCTTATATTATTCCTCAAAACTAGACTGCACAAATTTTATTTTATTCATCTATATAATTTAGTGAAAGAATTACTAGAAAAATAGAAATTAGTATAATTTAATTACATTCAACTTAAAATTTAATTTAAATGAATTAATTATGAAAAGCTATTTCAGAAATAGAATGCCTTGATTAAAATTTTTCCACTTTACGACTGAAATGTAATAATTATATTATTTGATAAATCAGTTCTTCAGCTATTAAAAATTAATTTTTAAGAGAAAAAATGTAACCAAATATCTGTGTTCTGTATACTTAAGATTCGAATGCAGTAAAACATCGATTAACCGTCAGTTTCTGTTATCCGTCATCGTTTAACAAAATATCAACAAGTAGACATCTTTAAAATTGTCCACGGCTTACTTTTACATCACACTGCTTAAACCTGGAAAGTGGCGTTTAGTTATATATTAATGTCCCGGTTTTGAAGCAACGCGAGGGCTATTTTGGTACGGACCTCGTAATTTTGGACCTCGGTCAGATAATAGGACGACGCCTGAGCTGGCACCCAGTCTCCAAACTTTCGCACCACTCCAGCGGGAGGACGTTTGACCACCTACACATGATTTAACGTGCAACGGGCGCAATACATGAAGAATCTTCAGTGGAATCAGGTTTAGAATCTGGAACCCTCCGAAAGCCAGGTTGACACATTACCATTAGGCCACCACGGCCAGCTGGAAAGTGGCGGAAGTAACTAATTATCGATGGTGGAGGAGTTGATATTGATCTGACGCGCCAAACCCATCTCTTAACCAGTTGCTATTGTGTTCTAGTATTGCAATACATTTATGTGCATTAATACTCTTTCATTGAAGTTTATATTGATCTTTTTGTAAAATTATATATAGTGTTATTCACTTTTAACGGATTTTATTTTCATTTTCGTAACAAGCAAGAAGTGAAATGAGGTTAGTGTACGTATAGCTAATTTCTAAACCGTTAGAGATAGACATATAGTTTCAATTTAAAAAATGCTTTAAATGAAGGGAAAATTATAGTATATGCTTTTTGAATAAATAACTACATTCCTGAAAAAGTTACGAAATCTAACTCTTTATACAGTTCCCCGGTCCTATCAATCATATTTAGTAAAATATTCTTGACACTCTAACATTTTAAACAGAAAAAAAGCCCACTCTTTTGCGACCAAAACTGACTGAGTTATGGAGCTTTGAATATCGATGACTTAGACTACTTTGCACCATTTAAATAGCCGTCTTGAATACGATCCACCAATAAATACGCAGCACTTGCTCGACGAGGCCGCTGATAGGTTAAAAATTATGAAATTCAAAGCTCCATAACTCGCTCAGTTTTAGTCGCAGAAGAGTGGGACTTTTTTCATTTAAAATGCTAGAGTGTCAAAAATATTTTACTAAATACGACTGATAGGACCGGGGAACAGTATAAAAAGTAATTCGTAACTTTTACAGAAATATATTTAGTGACTCAAAAAACATAAAATATAATTCTCCCCTTTATTTAAGGTATTTTTCCAGTTGAAACTATACGTCTATCACTAACGGTTTAGGAATTAGCTATTGGACCACGATAAGGGTGGACACCCTGTATATTGCGAGATTTCTTTTATCTGTCTATCCGGTTATCCGTCACAGCTCTGGTCCGGACGGTAAAGGTTAATAAAAGTTCTACTGTATTATTTTTCATCGCTACGATACGCCATATAAGACAGATTTCGGAGGAATGTTCTTGCTCATATAATTTCTGCAAAAATTGCATTTTCTAACTTCCATGAGCCGGCTCCTGCGCTTGCAGTCTCAGAAAAAATAATGTTCTGTCTAAATGTCTCATAACTTTTAATTATTTTATTCGAGAACAATTTGCTTAAATATATATAAGAAAACAAATGAAAACAATTAAAGATATAATAAGAAGGAAATTGCAATAACTAATTTATAAATCTATATATTTCTATACCAAACATTACCATAAATAAAAACATTTACTTACCTCCAGCACCATTACCCCAACCTGAAATAATAGACGGTAAATTCAACTTAAATTATTTTTGGTAAATTCTTTAGTGAATAAAATATATTTAGAAATAGAGAAGCAAATCATTTTGTTATTTTCAAATATTAGTAAATAAAAATTGACTAAGTACTAAATAGATAATAATAATTCACTCGAACATTATTAACTATCAAATATATTATTGTCAAATTCTCACCATAAATATATAGGCCTACTTACCAGATCCCCAGCCATTGCCGCCATCTAAAAAAATACCCAATATGTTCAATTTTAGATATGTAAAATCAAATAAAAGTTATGTATGAAGAAAAGTAAAGCAATGTTCTTTATTTTAAACTTTGATTATTTAATAATCAATGCTACATTAAAGTTATTGTATTTAATAATTCTAAATTATCTCTATGTAAGGAACTGTACAGAAAAACCTAGATACACTTACTTCCACCAGCACCGTTGCCACCATCTGAAAGAAATATGTGCAAATTCAGTTTTAAATAGTAAAATGTGCAACTGTATATGATACAAGTGAGATATAACAAGAAATTAGGCTATATTCTTAATTTTCAACATTTATTTCTTCTTATTAATGATGCATTAAATTGTTAGGCGGGTCCAGAGTTAAGTGGACAAAGTCTATGATATTTATTTCTGAGAAAACAGCACTCGAAGTTGATCAACTACACTTCAAAAAAACAGTGGACTTCTAATTGTTCTCACTGCCGGGTGGATACAAACTAAACTAAGGACTTGAATCCTTATTACATAGAAAATATAACATTTCTACATTACCCTGGCAGTGTTGGTGCAAAATGGGGAAATATGGACTTGGTTGGGGTAATGTGGAACTTCCTCTACACCGACCGATTTCCTGTCTGATGTTTCGTCAAAAGGAATCATCAAAATTTGACCATTCTGTTTCAAAATTTTAAATAAGGTTTAAAGTTTTCTAATGTTATGGCTTAAGGATACTTTGAAAATATTAAATTTAATGTTCGTATTTCTGTAGTTCTCAATATTTACTTAAAGTAAGAGACTCGTTTTATGGGAAGGCTGCCTTAATTGTTCGTTATTGCTCTTTTTTGGTGACTTCTAAGGCTTGTTTGGTGGTTAAATTTTTAATCAAACGATTTAGCTTATTACAGTAGTTCCATTTGGAATTTAGCTGTTTTGTTTTCATCACGAAAACTCCTCTGCTTTCTTCGCTTGCAATTAAACTGCCATCGTTTATTTTCCCAACTTTGATTTCTTTCTATTACTCTATTTGAAAACAAATTGGAATCTAATAGTTAACTTATTTTTTCGATTGTATTACTGGTTCCTGATAATTTTTCTTCTTGTTTTTTGCGTCATGCCTAGCGCCTACTTCAACGCTTTGTGTACTAAAGAGAGAACTGATTCATACTTGGAGCTTGATATAGTATCCAAATGGATTTATCATTGCTGAAATCGGAGAATTATCGGAAAATGTAAGTGGATCCTTGGTACGGAAGCTATGTGAAACCAAATTGAACAAAATCATATGAAACCAAATTAAACAAAACAGAAAACTCGTCCATAAGAATCACTACTGATATAAAGTGATTTAGAACGCATCTTTAAAACTTTAAGGTGTGGTAGAGTACACTACAATTAGCGTTCCCTGTAGAATTGTATTGGGGCGAGGTATCCGTTGAAGAACAAAAACATATGAAAAACACAGATTATTTAATAATGCGTCGTTGACAACTGTTTTGTTTTCACAGCAATAGCTCAAAATTGCGTCCACTAACAGTAACATACGTTTAGCATCATTGAAGGAGTGATTGGTCTACAGTTAATCAGGAATTTATGGCAAATAGTTATCAATCCAGTTAGGGGGCGTGTGTTTGTTATCCAATCAGAAATCAAATTGTGCAGATTATCTAGGGATACTTCTACTTTTAATCTGCTCAAGAGATATATAAATTTCCCAAGAAGAGACTGCTCTTTGATGTATCTTGTTATCTTTACAACTGCAGTTTAGTTTCAGTTCTTGTGCATAATGGGACTAAAATTATCTTCGTTGTTATGTTGTAGTGATGGTAGTCGTTGTGTATATGGACTCAATACAATAAGCATATGTGGTATGCAATGTAAAAGATATAAACGGGCATTCCACGGATTCTTCCTGCTGGCTTTATACTGCTCTCATATTAGTAGCCATTCTGATATGCAGTTGAGAATCTAAATGACTACTCGCACCTTACATTTCTGACTCGCACCTCACATTTCTCGGAAACGTACAGCATATTTGAGAATTATTCCTCATCAGAGTGCAAGAATGTGCGTCAAGTACTTTGCCGTCGCTTCCAATCATTTACTTCTGTTGGCGGATGTAATTCTGAGAAATCATTGTAAGCGTTGCTAAGCGCTTCTTCAGTTTTAACCACACCACGAATTTCCAATACCAAATTGGCGTAAATCCGCCTAGGGCATAGGCAAATTGTCACGAAGTGATATGGTTATAACGGAAGGAAAGTGGCACAAATTCGCCTAGACAAAAAAAAAGTTAAGTGGTATCTTTACAACCGAAAAATACCGCATTGTTGTGAAGAAGAAACAGTCGCCGACGCTGTAAAGAAAGATTTCATTATCTTTCTGTCTCAATGGATCACTTCTGCACGTACATTGCTCTAGATTTATGTTTTTGTGGTGTACTCTGCCATCCACTAAAGTTTCACCATGCATTCTAAATTAAAATGCATAGATATGTGTACTTACTCCATGAGCCACCGTCATTCCAAGCTGAAAAAAGAAATGTAAATCGTTAAGTTCAGTTACAAACACAGGATAATTTTTGCAGAAATATTCCCAGTAACAGAAAATATAATCTATCCAAAAAATATGTAAACTATAGTATTAAATTTAAATATTCATTTAATAATGTCAGAAATATTAAGTGAACACTCAACATTTAATTTTAATTCTACATATTTAATACTAACTGAAACTTTATTATTTCAACATGTGTGTTTCTTGAAAACTGCTTATTGTTGGACAAATATATACTACAAAGAAATTCACTACAATTTTTAACAATAATAGAATTTTTAACCTGTTTTAAAGCTTTTAATTTCAATTCTTGACACGTAATAATGGTTAAGATAATATATTATAAGAATATATAATATATTATAATGTGTCTGTTTGTTTATAACAGTTAATTAAATTAAAAGTATTATAAAGTTTATATATAATCGATTTTAATTAAACATTTTGATTATTAGGAAAAATAAATGGGATTTATTGTTTTATGTCATTGATAATTTAATAATGAATTAAATATAAATCTAATCACAATAATTAATTGTTTATTCAAATACACAAGAAACTTTTCGTACATATATCAGTTTACTTACCTCCGCCACCATTGCCGCCATCTAAAGAAAAAATATAAAATTAGTTTAAAATAAATTTTGCCATAAATGTTTATTTTCCAAGGGTTTTTAATAATAAAAGAAAAATTATGGTCTTCATTTTAAATATTATTTATTTATTAATAAATGTAAAATAGATGCAATAAAAAGTTTTTTAATCGTAATTTAACCTTATATTTACATTGTCCCTTTTTTAGGAAGCTTGTTTTTTGTTTATTTCTACCTAAGAAGTGGAACTTTTATCTTTGATTGCTGCACATAAATGTTGACTTCTATAAAAGTTACAAACTCAATTAAAATAATTTTTCTAATCGAAAATAAAATTAATTCTATTTAAAAATTAATAAATTAATGCTAATTGAAAATTTCAAAACACTGTTATTTTCTATATTTAATTCGTGCTATCATATTAATGCAATTATCTTGGAAAAAATGAAATAACTGAGTTTTGGCATTTAATGGGTTAAAGATGGTTTTCAGAAGATATATAGGTTTACTTACTTCCGCCACCATTACCGCCATCTAAAAAAATATATTGTTAGTTCTGCTTTAAAATGTGAAAACTCATAGATATTTATTAAATACGAAATATAATTGCATAGATAATTGATAATATCCACATGAAACAATGTAAATAATAAACAAATGGAGAAAAATATTTCCTTACGAATTTTTTCAATAGGATATAACACGAAAAGCGTTTTTTTCGAAATTCAAAATTCTAAATCGATAAAAGTTGTCACTATGGTCACATATTTCCCCAAAAAAGTTTTAGCCAAATTAAAATATATTTAGTTCTGCCGGAATGGGCCCAAAGTTTGAAATTTTTTGTAAAGAACGTACATTTTCAATTTTCTTTAAAAATATAAAACAAAAATTTGCTTTCTATTTAAGTACAAAAATGTGAAGATTAGCATGTTAATTAACAGTAAAAAATATTATTTTTTCATGCAAAATTTAAGTCTTCCGGAATCTATATGAAAACCTTAATTTTTCTGCTAAATACGCATATTTTTCAACCCATGCTGTAGGTTAATAACAATTATTTTATTTGTAGTCTATATAGCAGTACAGCTTTTTAAAACATCGAAAATATCATTTGATGAATTTAAAAACACAGTAAAACCCCGGTTACTAAACTCAGGTTACCCGAAACCCGGGTTATCCGAAATGCCTCGGAGATCTCAACTCCTTTCAACGCATGGTTTACGTACTCAGTCAAAAGGAAATTCGATGTCGTTCCCATGAATTGTAACAAATGCATGAAAAAGTCTTTACATGAAATCACAAATAATGTTGAAGATTCAAGGGTACATTATGACGATCATTCACGAGTGGTCTACTCCACGCCGTTCCATTTTTCAGCCCATCTACTTAGGCAAGTCATTCAGGAACGATCCACTCAACACAAATCCATCCAATATCAGTCACTCCGATCCCCGCCTTCTCCGATTTCCTCTATCAACCACGCACCCCAAGTCCCCCTCACAAACACACACACGTATCTGCGACAACTGATGTTGATTTATTCCCTTGCGATGGATGTTGGAATCGGATAGAGAGCTACCTTCGACTCTACACCCTTCCAATTATGACTATGTTTTCACATTGATAACCGGTTTTGGTGTCAAGCGGTGGAGAACAGTTATGAATGTCCAGCCTTAAGTGGGACATTCACCACAATGCCACTCCACTTTTTTGGGACACAGCCGGCCAAAACCCTTTATCAATGTAAAAAACCAACGAGAAATTCTGTAGACCAAAAAAAAGTTGGAATTCCATCCATTTTTGTTATTCATTCGGCCCACTAGCCCATAAAAAGCTGAAATACGACAATCGGTTAGGGGCAACCGAGCCTCTCTCACAAAAGCGGAAACCACAAAATGAAGGAGGAGGAGGGTGGGTGGGAGAATCAGGGCGGGGGCCCATTTTGAAAGCGGGGGAAGGAGGCGCAGTAGTCTAGGGGGTCGGGTTGCCCGTAGATGCGGCTGGCACAGTCCGGCCTGTGAATATCCCACCAAAAAATGGAAACGGTCTGCTTTAGACGAGTACATCATGATCTGCAGCAGTGTCTAAAGGAATGCATTTCATCAATGCATTCATGCTGCGAAAGAAAATCACAACATGATAGGCCCTGTTAATGTATGAGACCATTATGTTCCGACTGCTAGTATCCCAACTTCAAGTTTCTTCATTTCAGAAGTCACGATAGAACGTATCAGGGGAGGAACTATTGAAACTCCAGTACCACGTTTTACTGATGCTGAATTTTTTACTTGAGTATTCAGGAAACTTTTTCTTTCAGAAATATTCTATAGTCTACATGTCCAGACGTTTAGACACGAGCTATCGGTTTCTTAAGAGGTTTTCAACGAAACAGAAATTTGCAACAAAACAATATTTTTCTATAAATGTTCGAGTTGTAGAAGGTTCGTGTAATGCCATTCATCGTTTGGAGCTTGTGTTTCCGACATTTCTACATATTTACAAAATTATTATTTTATTTATGCATCATTCTGTTTCTCTTTGAACAACCTGCATTTTCAAGAATCCCATGTACTCTGTAATGAAAAATGCTGCGCATGTAAGATATATGTTATATTTAATAGATTTACTTACTCCATCCTCCGCCATTACTCCAACCTGCAAGAAACAAATATCCACCAAGTTTAGTATGTGCTGAACTTGAGGCACTCATTTTTATTCAAAAAGAGAAATTAAACTGAGATCTGGACATTAAAAATGTCTTATGTAATAATGATTGGAATACTAAACAGAATATACAGGGTGTTCTGAAAGGTCATTTACAAAGGTACGCCAGGCATGCAGAAACATGTCACATGTAATAGAACATGGGGTCAGAAATGCAAAGAGAATTCGCTACGGGGGCCTCTTTGTCAGTGAATTAAGAAAAAGAAAGGGATACACCAAATGAAATGTGCAAGAGATTGGATAGAATATTAATTTACAATTGCGCAACAACCCAGTTGCAGGAATAACAACTTACAAAGCATGTAAATCCTGAGATCGAAAGTCCTTTGAAAACTTACTTTAACGCGGGAGGACGCGCGTTACGAAAAGTAACACGAAAACGCGCAAAGGGGTGTTTCGACACTCCAATCGTTATTTCGCTATTTAAACAAAACTGGCATCATTTCTATGCTATATCTGCTCAAAAAGATTCGTTCAAACAGTTTTCTTTATAAAAGAACAAATTTTTAGAAAAAAATTAAATAAATAAAGCATTATATTATTCAACACATTTCGAACATATAACACAAGTATATTTCTTACACACATGTTTTCAACATTTTTTATACTAAAGTATCATCAATATTATAATCGTTATACAATTTGGATAGAAAAATACTGCTTCTAATTTTCATACGTACAGAGGAAACCATATTTTTAGTAATCTAAATAAGAATTCTGATGGGCTTTACCTCTAGATCCAATAAATTTAGGGCATGATACGCTTTCATTTTTCAGAATTGTTTCCACAATTTTAAGCTGCTCCTCCAACAGTTTTCGTGCAAGTGGACAAGACATGTACCAGCTGAAAACAGTTACATTACGTAGAGAATGATAAAACTTTTGCATTAATCTCTTGAGATTTTTGCTTCTATTATTATCCAGTTTCAAAGCCTTGTATCCGCAAAATTCTCGAATCCACATATTTCATCAATAAAACTTAAATAGAGAGATTAAATTATCTTCCTGTCTCTAATACGATCACTCAATTGAACAAAGAAACCTTATGTGAGGACGCGCAAGTAGTTGTTCGATACCCCATAAGCTCAATTCCAATTTTAAAAATGAAGGATTTTTTCTTGAAAAACAATCCGTCAGTTGAAGATGACCTTAATGGCAGATATCGGGGATTTGGCTCATTTCAACTAAAAGGAAGTGGGTATATTTCACATTTTACGTGCGAGGGATGTCGAAACAACCTCTTGTGCGTCCTCGCAGGTTAAATTTCCCAAAGGTTTGTTGTTGATACTGTGTCCCACTTGTCATTATCGTATTTTTCTTGCGGTGTATGATTTGTAATTATCTTATTCATGAAACTGGGTTGTTATATTATTCTAAATTGTAATTCTATTCAATCTGTGCTGTACATTTCATGAGGTGTATCCTGTTCCTTTTACTTAATTCACTGGCATACGGCCTTCTGTAGCGGCACCCCGTTAAGTTTATGATCTCATGTTCTATTGTAAAAATGATTTGATTCTGTATGACTGACCTCCTTTAAAAGTATGTAAACGATCTTTTTGAATACTCTGTAGAAGTTAATATTAATTTTATATATCATTTCATAAATATGTAGGTGAACTTACTCCAAGCGTTGCTATTGCTTCCACCTGTAAAAAAATTACTGTATAAGATCATTGGAAAGAAACAAGGTCAAAATTTACATTGGAGAAAATTATGTACGAAATGAAAAGTAAGATATGCTTTTATATAAATTACTGATTGTCTAGTAATGAACATAAATGAAAATAATTATTAATTGTAACAAGTAATAATTATAATTTCTGAATCTAAAATCTATTAGTAAAACATTTTTCATAAATAAGTGGAATTTATTTACCTGATCCGTCACCATAGTCATAATCTAAAAAAATAGTAATTTAATGTTTTAAAATAAATAAAAAATATTTTTTATTATTAAAAAGTGTCGTAAAAATGTCTTTACTTCATATTGTATTAGCTGATATACTCGGCGTTGCTCGGAATAAAAAAA
>BGPR01002950.1:65822-89774 GCA_013235015.1 Araneus ventricosus
GATAAATACTAATTAACATAATATACGGTCCCTCAAAAAGTGGCGTTGCATGTCAACAGTGGGAATTTGCAGTTTTTTGTAAATATTTCAAAACTATTATGTATATGCACTTGATTTTTTCGATACCGGCATTGTAACGTCTCAGCTTTGTTCTCATATAAAAATTTCACTGTGTTACAACTCACTTTTCTTTCACAGTCAGTTTTTTATTAATGAATTATCTTCATGACTTAATGTTAACAATTAGTGTTCTTTTAGTGAGTGAAAGAGTTTTGAGAAATATATAATACTTTCCGAGATATCGTCAGAAGTTCCTAAAATTCATTTAACATAGGAAACGCCATTTTTCAAAACCCTATAGCTCTCGACATTATCATCACAACTGTATAAAAATTTATGGGGAGGCTAATTTTATGACGAGGAGTCGATTCAGTGAAAAAATTGATAGGCGTAATGGGAACATTCCGAGTTAGCTGTTAATTTACTATCTTAATTGACTCGGTTAATCAGTTTTTTTATTTGAATAAACCAGTTCTCTTGAGCCATTGACAACGACACTAGTTTTGTGAAGATGCGATAATATATACCAGAATTACAGAGGTGTCCCATTCATTTCGTTGACGACTGTACCTCTAGGTTCAACGGCCTGTTCTGTAGATCGCCAAAAGACAAACAAACATACTTCCATCTTTATTAACATTAGAGATAGAAGAGGATAATTCTCAGAATGTCATCGAAAATCTTTTAAGGAAGAAATCATAAAACCAACAATACAAATGAATCACTGATACATTTCTTCTTTTTTATTAATGTATTTTGATTACTATAATGATAATAGCATTCTGTGTAACAGATATGAAAATAAATAATAATTATCTTTTCTAACAGCAAATAAATAACAAAGACAAATTTGTAAGGTTAAAGTTATCTGTCTAGTTAAAGATTAGAAATATTGGAATTATCAAATCAAAATGAAACTAGTGTAAATAATTTTCAAAACGTTTTTGTTGTCAAACTACGGAAGAATTGCTAACGTGATACGACTAATTATGGCAGGAAAGTTTTCTCGATTGTGTGATGTAAAATCTAAGAAGGTAGAAGCATGATTCGGACTTTGTCCTCGACATCAGACTGAATTCAAAAACAGAGAGAATAATTACTAACAACATTCTGATAACTACGGAAATGTATGCTAATCCAACGAAAGAAATTAGAGCATATAGTGATTCAATTAATCGTTTTATTATATTAGATTCTATAGTTAGAAATAATTTTGCGGATTTTTACAGTATTAATAAACTACTAAAAAGTTCTTAAAAATAGAATTTTAATTTTATCTATCTCCTTGTGGTTTTCTATCATTGGACTAAAATTTTCTTGAAATAGTATTATTGGGGGGTTTTTTATTTTATTTTGCTGAATAGATACTAGTCGATGAGAAAATACATGGAGTATAATTTTTAACACAAGTTTTGTTACTCTTTTATTATATATACATTATATTCGTTTTATTTCGTTAGTAAAGCTTGGAAAATTTATGGGGTGTGTAGCTGTGTGGTTACAATATTGGCTTTGATATCTTCTATTTTAAATATATAAACCTTCATTGTTACTCTGAAAAATTGTTAGTCTTATGCTGTGTAGTTATGCATGTATGTATCGCATACATTTTTTGTTTTTAGTTAGTTCTGAATAATTTACGATCTCATCAACAAATATTTTAATAAAGAAAATGTAATTAAATACAGTCGGACCTCTATTTAACGAACCTCTATTTTGCCAATTTCTCTATCTTGCGAACTTTTTCTTGGAACCAAGAACATTTTGCGGATTTCTTCGTAAAATAATCTCCAAATAGCGAAGTGCATTCTCTATTTAACGAACTTTTTCTTGTGATCCAATATTTTTCCCCCCTATTCCTCAAGATATTTCTAAACATTTCAAACTTATTCTTTCTTTTAACACATTTTATGGTGATCAATGACCTTGAAGCTGGAAAATGTCAAAGCGAAAGTGCTTGAGCATCAGAGAAAAATTTTAATTATTCATGAGGAGGATAAAGGCGTGGAAAAAAAGGATATTGCTTTAAAATTTGGTATTCCTCCAAACAGCTTATCAACCATAATAAAAGAATCGTGATAAGATACAAAACTATGATTCATCGAATTCTTGTTCAAAATGCTTAAAAGCATGTGTCTATGAAGATGTGGATGAGACAATTTTGAAGTGGACAGTGTGAAAAATAAAAGCAATACAGCAATGAATTGCGATGAAGACAAAGATGATGAATATGGAAATGATCATGATGCAGAAATCAACAAACCTTCGTACGGTGAAATGCTAAAATTCATTAATTTTAACATAAAATTATTTTTTTAATTGAAAATACAGTGTATTCCCGGACAAAGTTTTGTTTTATTCTTGTTGTCCTTGCAGATTTCTTTTTGATGGCTAAGATATATAAAACAAATAAATATTAATTTACAAAATAAAGGTGTGATTAATTACTTTTCTAATAATATTTATTGTTTATGAATTTAAAATCTGTTTTGTGTAGTTTAAAGTATTTTAAAAGGTGAATCTCTATTTCACGAATTTTCCATATAACGAACTTTTTTTTCGGGATTTAGCGACTTCGTTAAAAAGAGGTCCAACTGTAATTTTACAATATTAATAATAATCAATAAATTAAGATTAAAAATAAAATTTAATTTTTTTCCTTAAATCCTTAATGTTTTATGTATTAATTTACACAATAACTGTTTACAAATAAAATTCGTACAATATAAAGGTTAACTCTTTCAAATACTCATTTTTCTTTATAATCATTTACAAAATTTATTTCCGTTAAAAAAATGATAAAAAATCAAACCTATTTATCCCATAAAAGCCTGATATTTTAAAAATTGATTTTAAAGTGTTTTTTGATTTTCATTTCTTGAATTAAAAAAATTGGAAAAATACTTTAAACATTCTATTTTGTTTCATGTATATGGTTTATGGCTAAAAAACTGTTTGCTACCAACTGACAACGATAGGCTTTATTTCAGAAAAAAAATTCCTTGATGAAATTCTATAATGCGAAACACAGATGAATTTTAATAAGCAATGATACGGATAAGAATTTCTTACAGCATTGTAGGATAAAATATGCTATTCTCAAGCGTACAAACAAAGCTAAAAAGATACAGCCTTAAGTGGAAAACATCAATTTTTTCTGTATCAGCAGTAAGACTGCCATATATATGTTGTAAATTGATTAAATAAAAATTGCAGGATTTATCCTATTGGCAACAACAGGCATTAGAGCTTCAGTCTTATTATAAAGATTTTGGAAGACAAAATTGGGTTTAAAAAAATTGGGACAAAATTTTGTTTAAAGGCAACACTGGGCCTTTAAGACTGAAATGAAAGATGAACTTCCTGAAATGTTGTAACTGAGAGAAAAATTGCTAATTTTTTTTATTTCATTAGAAGATGAATTTAAAAATAATGGATTATATTATTTTTAATTACAAGAATATCTTATTACAAGTGTATGCTTCTTCTTTTGTATTTAAAGAGGAATCTTATTACTTTAAAGTGTGTAATTTCTATCAGACAAGCTTTGAAATTTTATTTTCATTTGAAAACGATTAGAATATTCTTGATTATGCTTATTCTAATATATACAGAGTGTCTGAGATTTGTGGGCATATTTCAAACATTAATTTTTGAAAAAAATCTAATAATGTTACAACTACGGTTTTGTTTTTTTAAATGAGAGCGCATTTCAAAAAGTTGTTTTAGTTTGGAAAAGCGCCGTTACGGTGGTCTAGGTGGCCGAAAATTATTCAAAATTTCCCATTTTTGAGAGCCATTTTCTTCGAAAATATTAAAGCCAGACGAAAAATAAAAGCATGTACTTATAGGGAATTTCACTCTCTTTAATTTTTTATTTCACATGCTGGGAAAACTGAATATTTTTTTGAGATATTCAAGAAAAACTAAAAAAGTAAGCCAGAAAACGCGCATATCGGCTTCTGACGATCAGTAATCATTGCGTACGAAATTCTCTTGCTGTAACAAATTTAGAACGCCTTAATTCCGCATTACATATCTGAAAAAGTGCTTTTATTTGCTCTCTCATTTTAATAAAACCGTAGTTGTAATATTATTAAGGGTTTTATTTTATTAATTTTTGAAATGTGTCCCACAATTTTTGGGCTATCCTTCTCGTCTATAGGCTCATCAATATCGTATCTGCATTTTACGAGGATTTCTTAACGCGTAATTTCCATCAGACACATTAAAATGGAAAAATTAAAACACCTTAATATCTTAATATTAAAGCTTATTTCCTTAACTTTTAAATAAGTCTCATAGATTTGCTTCGTCGCTCTGTTTCATCCATCTCGTTTAAGTATTATATAGAAGATACTTTAATATTTAAAATCTATCTCCCATCTGAAAATAAATAAAATCCTAAAAAAAATATCCTCATAATAATTTAAAATTCAGATTTATATTCCAGTGATAAATATTATCTTTTCAATTTGTCTCGTCTATCTCGGATCTGTATTTTACATAGATATCTTTTTTCTCAAATGCTTAATTTCCATCAAATTCAAACTATAAAATATCACTTTTATTTGAAAAAACAATTAAGATCTTCGTAATAATCATTTAATATTAAGAACTATTTATCTTTGTTAAAAGTGTCTCCTCTGTCTGAACCAAACATTAATTTGTTATGGGATTTCATAAAAAAAAATCTCATTACCTCCATCTTGAGCTACTGCGTAGCTCGCAATAAGCAGAAGCGCAAGCCAGGAGACGCGACTCGGCATGAACATTATGGAAAGTTGTTCATACACAAAGAGATCTAAAAGATCGATCGATTCACATTTTATAGGCCCATTCGAAAGTTAATCTATTTTTACACCTGTACATAATCACCGACGACATACGTACTTAAGCTCTCTACTTTCAAGTGCTGCATTAATTTGCATCAGTAAATGCAGGTGGAGCTGCGTCATCCAAAAAGCGAGAATAATTCTGAATTCTAAACAATAGCCTCCTCTTCAAATGAATCCAAGATCCATCACTGAATAAACATTTCTTCTCAAGTTGTTTTTGGTTATTATGCATTTTGTGGGTGTTCAGTCTTAGAATGCATTTTATGGATGGCTCACGCAAAAACTAAACGCAATTAATATCGTTGACGTGGCAACATATTTGCTTTATCCGGAAAAAACTTGTGAAAATCGTGAGATGAGTAGCCTATATTTAACTTCGTGTTTTGATAATATACAATGGTTGTAGAAAAACTAAACGAATTTATTTTAATTATTCTTTTTGGTAGTCGTTCAGGAAAACTGGACAGAGTTTTGATGGTAAGTTAGCAAATACTGAATCGAATTAGATATGAAGCTTTGAGCCATTTCTTAAAAATCATTTATTACAAGGGCGAAAGGTTTTATTGCAAATAATATATCATCGGCCCACTTCTGAAAGTTATTAATGATAAATTCTAATCTTTAAAATATTGGTATTTTAAGCCTATTATTGCAATAAAAAATCTTGTGTTCATCACTTTAATTTTAACCCTCTAAGCGTTTCACACGTATTTTTCCGTTTCTTATATTGCCCTCAAAAGCAGGTAATCATGTTCATGGCATAATTTCTTAAACTACCACGGATGAAATACTCTTCAGATATCAGACACTTGATTAAACGCAATTAAAATCCAGTTATTCACTTTAAAGCAAATTTTTGAGGTTTTAAAGGTAGTACCTCAAAATAGCTAACCTCTCAGAGGGTTAAATTCATGAATCGCATGCGCTGGGTTTGGAGATTTTATTTGTATTAAGTCAAGGAGCTCACTGCCAACTCAGAAAGGCACACAGAAACACACAAAAAAATCAAATGTTGTCCTTTTTAAATGGTCTGTCGAAATTATCTAAGGAAATGATTGAAGGTTTTATGTACAAATTGCATGACACAATGGCTTATTGCTACAAAAAAATACAAATTATTTGTTATTAGGGAAATTCTGCATATTTAGAGTATTTTTCGTTCGTCATGGTATTTCTTTTTACTTTCTTGTATACGTCCGCTTATACAAAGACAAATTATTTTAATTGTCAGATAATTACATCTTGTGATTGTACTAAATTACCACGCTTTAGACCATCCATACGAAAAAGCTGTTTTGGGATTGTGTCTGTATTATTATATTCGAAGGCGATGATTCGAAAACAGAACTAGTCAGAAATATTATTGTATACTTTTTTGGGACTAAATACGTCAACGGGGAGTCTTTATGCTTCTCCATTCGTTGATGTATAAGTATCATAATTCAAAAACGCATCAAAATGGATGAAAATAGGTATGCAGTTTATGCACTCAAATTAAGTATATGTGTCAAATTTTGGCAAGAACTGTCCAAGATAAGATACGCTGTACCAAAATGCACACTCGATTATCCTCACTGTACGACGAATCCAAGTCGAAGTAGAGACGATTCTTATGGCTCCAAACGAAACAAAATTAAGCAATGCTCTCTATGGAAACAGAAAGAACTAATGTGAGGTGGTGCACTGTCTTACATAATGACGGGTACTTTGTATTTCGGTGTATTTTTAGTTAAAATAAAAACAGCCCTCAACGGGACTATTAAATTTTGCTTCAGTAATAAAAAAATGCGCAAAAAATCACTCAGATATTGCCCCAACGCCACCTATTGAAGAAAGTTTTTAACTGTTACCTTTTTTTGGCTTTGTTTTTGTTTTGAAAGAGGACATCACTTGTACTACATTACTAGTGAAATTTTGTTTCTTTTCGAGACCTAGGACCGGCTCTTGGATAGGCGGATTTTAATTATAGCATGCTGTATACAAATCCAGGTAATGATCTCGCTGACCACCATGCCAAATTAGCTACCATTGAGGGGGTGGAAATGCGCTTACCTACTCTCTATTCCTGTTTGAAATACAGAATTTCAAAAAACCAAATTAGAGAATGGGGAGAGTTCTGGGATGGATCTTAATCTGAATCGGGACATAGAATCAGAAGTTTTGTTGCCGGCGTCAAAAAGAGATTTTTAATCATCAATAAATTTTTAATTTAATTTTAATTAATCATGGGCCATTTCCCTGTTATCTACACAGATTTAAAAAATTAGGCTCACCACTTTGTGCCTGTGACCTGGTCGGGATGCCGGCCACTATGTGTTCAGGTGTCTTCTTACTGCTGAATTTCACTTAAAAGAACTGTCTGATGAACGCATGAAAAGATGGTTTAAAGATTTAAGATATAATGGCCAGGCCCGGTCCAAACTTATTCAGGCTTTTAAAATCAGTAATGGAATTTTCGACCGGCTGACCCAGGACTGATTGTTCATCAGTTTGTTGTTTTTGTTCGGTTTTTGGTGTTGGTTTATTCTTTGGAGAGAGGTTTTTAACTTTGTAGTCTTTATTGGCCGTTTTGTCGTTTGGAGGGTTTTTGTGGGGATTTTATTGTGGATTGGTGTTCGTCTTGCCGATGCTGGTTACTGCAGGATGATTTCAATGAAAATTATTTTAGTCTTTTATGTTTTGGTGTGGCTTCCTTTCTGGACCTTGGTAAGAGGTTTTGTGATCTGGAAGGGAGATTTCCACTTAGGATTTTATTTTAGGAGGTTTGCCGGCTGTTTATATTTTTTTCTGCTGTGATTTTATTGCAGCTGTTTGTTTGCCTTCCGCACTTCTCATTTGTCACTGAACTTTAAAAATATTTTTAGGATAATTAATTTTTTTAGGATTCATAATTACGGCCAATTTATCCGGTTTGGATGATATCGATTCTCAATGGGATTTTAAAACACTGCTGCTGGAGAAGGAAGGGGATTTCGATGCTCGACTAAATGCTCGCTTTATAGTTAAATTGATCACTGGATTTTGACTTAAAATTTCTTAGTTAATGGATATTATATTGTTTCTCTCTTCCGTGCAATATGGGTGGGTATTCTTTGCGCTTGTTACTTTTTGTAATATATTTCAATAATAAACTCAATATGTATAACATTAGACATATTTCTTAAAAACCTGGGTGTAAATATACAAGAAAATAATTGTATACATATCTACTTGTAATAAACAATTATACGCCATTGTATCCTGTAAAACCAGGATGACGTTCTAGAAATCCTTTCATTCGGTCCTTGTTGGATGTATTATTAATATATTTATCTATCACTACACCTTACTTAGTTAGATCAGCGTTTATTATCATTTTGCGGTCTGCATTATTGACAGAAAAACCGAAGTCACTGAACTGCACTATACGAATTGCAACGGTCTTTTCCTTCTCATTGGAGAAAAACGGGCGATTTCCAAATTTCTTTACATGAAATATCTTTCTTTTGTAACAAACTATTTGCTTAGGTGCCAAGTCTGTCTTTTTAAGAATGCGCTAACCTTGTGAAACGTCATTAAGCAAGCTTCTAGGTCTTTGGAAAGAAATCCATATAATACTTTATGCACTCTAACTTCTTATTATATCCGCTGGGAATATCTGAAGCAAAATAAAACACTATTCTTATAATTATTTAATACAAAAATAAATTAGAAAACCTGTTAAGGTTGCTTTTCACTGCAAATCTCCATGGTGCAAAGATACCCACTTTTTCGGTGCAAAGTTAAGCCACATCAGAAAAAAAATTAAGTGCAACTTAAATAACAAATATAATTGGCATTCAAAGCAAAAAAATGAAAGCTAGGTTTATTATTTTTCAAAGTTAAATGCACTTGCCTTCAAAAACGTTGTACTTTCATCACAAGATATAGATTTTTCAGCAGTAAAGTTATGACTGAGAAACTGTCTCAATGTTTCTTCCTCCTGAAAGGGTCCTATATACGTTTAATGAATGAAATACACTAGTCAGTTTTGCCAAGAAACGATCATGTATAACCTAAGAAGTTGGTCTCTATTTCACTTTTCAACAAAAATTTGAAACTGGTGCAAAGTTACTGCCACGAGTGCAAAGTAACCCTATTTTACGGTATTTTATTTAGTGGAATGATTATAATAATTATAATATACAATTCAATGTAGTTCATAACATTTATCGGTGGTAGTAACAAATCATCTTCTCCTGTTGGCATTGGTCTTGAATCTATGGGTGTTCTTCCATAGGGAACACTAAAGATTTAAATCCCAGAGAATTCGAGATGGTTACTGAGGACTTAGATCATATACCTAGAAATGTTAATAAGTCAGATGTACACCAGAGTATAATGGGATCTGCTCATTATACTAAGTCATCGAAATGAGAGAAATTAGTATCTTTTATGCGAGAGAATCACATTGCAATTCCTAAAAATGATAGACAAAAATTACACTATTACTTCACTGTTATTGTTGTTTACCATGATTGCTCGATTTTGTTTTTATATTTTTAACTGAACAAGTTAATTAACAGCATCCGTTTATAATATATATTGATTTATTATATCTTATTTTTGCAAGTTTTTTTTTGTACTTCTATTCTACCTTGATTACTTTTAACTTGTTTTATAACCATGCGCTTTTATATTAAAAAACTGACTAATGCATTTGAATTTTATCTACAGTTTTATAATTTATAGTGAGCCTGGAGCAGCATAATCATACGTGGCTCTTGAGACTTAAACCGTCAGACTCACTCACCATTTCAGGTAATATTTAGTCATTCTTCACATAGCTTTTCTGTTCTGTTCGCTGTACTGGAAGAAATACGGAATTGTCCGTTATTGTAATTCAATATTTGATCTTTGATGACGATATAAATATCAGCCTGGAAAGAGTATTTTGTTCCTACACGTATGGTATTACTGACTAGAGTAAGACCTTATCAGATCAGGATTTCTTTTGGTATCCTTCGTTTTCCACGATTGTGTGATAAGAATGTTATCACAAAAAATGGCTAATAATAGGAGATATTATCTAAAATATTTGCTCCACACTGCTCATTGAGAGGAGAAGGATTTTTCCGGTTCCCAAATATTTAACTCGATCCTCAAGTTTATATCCAAGCTGTTTTTTTTTATTGCTGATTGTGAAAGTTTCTATTAATACTTACAATTAAGCATAAAACATACTAAAAATTTGTTTTTTTTTAAAGTAAACCTTTATATCTTCCCGAATATGGATGCCATTTTTACCAAAATATGTGCAAGTATTGCAAACAGGAAACAAAACCATTAACAAAAGTTTCAAGTCATATACGTCTCCCGACTGATTGTGAACCATTTTATTTTAAATGAACTCGAAATGTTTAGCATTTTACAAAACTTGACCTTTTTCATAACTTTCTGGTCAGTTCCCTCGTGATAAAATCTTCACTGTAAAATTGAGATCCGACGATTGAATTTCCCTTGTCTTGTTAAGTCAATGCCACGTCGAGTTGCTGCACTCCGTCAGGAAAAAGCAGGTCCCACACAACATTAGGAGGTGTCCCATGACTTCTAGCCCTTCAGCGTATGTGTGGAGTTACTTCAATGCTATTTATTTTTATCAGTTGTTACGACATCTAATTTCAATCATGCATTAAGATGGCCTGGGAACTTATCAAGAATGTCTGTCATGCCTAATTAAAGGCTGTTTCGTATCTCGAGCAGGCAGCTCACTTCATTCTCACATCTCAAAAATCATTTCTCACGTTGGGCCATTAAAATTCATAGAAGATAGATCAGCTGCCTTTCGTTTGAATATTGGTATACGATTAAACCTTTCGACACGAAGAAAGGATTTTTAAGGCGCCAGCAAATGGAAATGCTTCGGGAGATCAAAGCGCATATGCAAAGCATTCTTTGCTGAACCTGCAGAAGATATTTTATTGCATAAGTAATTAAACGGATACCGCCTTCAGAAGAAGATAGAGGACACTGATTATCATATTGTAGTCGTGTCCATGAATGTGATTAAATGATCATTTAATATCGATAAAAATTCGAAAGTTTTGATTTATGTTAAGATGGAAAAGTATTTTAAGGTCTTATTAATTTCGTAGCCATATCTTTACAGGTAGTTCAGATGACTTATAATCCTAGGACATTTACACGCTTTCTCATGTCTGTAAAGAGGAAGTTCCGTGTTATTAATTATCCATTGACTTCCTGAGGTAGGGTCAAGCGGTTAGGTTAGGTTAGATTAACGTCCCGTTTTGAAGCAACACAAGGGCTATTTAGGGACGGACGTCGTAATTTTGAATTTCGGTCAGATAACGAGGACGACATCTGAGCTAGCACCCCTCTCCAAACTCCCGCGCCACACCAACTGGAGGACTTTTGGCCACTACGTATGAGTTAGCGTGCAACAGGCCCCATACACGGTGGGTCTTCAGTGAAAACGGGTTTCGAACCTGGGGCCCTCGGGTCCCGAGGTCGAGACCTTACCACTAGCCACCGCGGCCCAATGCAGGGTCAGGCGATGTAGAAAAGAAGAAGGAATAATTCTGAACGGTTACTGCAGAGAATACTGATGAGGCCTTAGCGAACTGGAGATCGTGTGTTTTAGAGGAAAAAGAAAAACTAATTCCTGCTTTTTGTAGTGTTATCTGATAACGTTTTCTTTCTTTCTTTTTTGTTGCAATTATTCTCAGAAAGAGTGAAATCCAAACATTAGTAACTTATTATTAAATATTAGTAAGTTCCTTGCACCGGCAAGTTTCTAAGATATATTTCTTAGATTATAACGTTATAAAGCTTAAGAGGAAACTTCAATTTTTGTTCTTGGATTTTCTCTTGAGGAACAAGATAGTGTCCTCAATTACTCCTAACAATTTTCATTTCGCGGCAACTGGGAACAGGAATTTAATGTAACAAAAAATATAGTTTTATGCATTTAGAATAATTTATTATATGATAGGAAATAGTTTTAAATCTATAGGAACGTGGCAGATTTCTGTAAATTAATAACAGATATTTTAAAAAATCTACAATATTGATTTTCACGTGTGAAAGATGGTTATTAATAACTAGAAAATCACCCGTCATACCATGACGGGTGCAAATTGCTTCTTCATTCGAGAGATTTTCCGTCAAACTTGACTTGTTTAAATAGATATATATGCGAGAGAAATGTTTAACATTGATTGAAAACAAATAAACTAAACATATGTTTTATGACAGGAAATATTTTTTTATTTACATATTTCTTTATTCAAAAACCCTCTTGGTAAACAACATTCCGTGTGAAGTATTTTTCATTGTTTAATAATTTTATTATAATTTAATAACCATGAAATTCTCAGCAGGTCAAAAGTTAAAATTTCAAAGGAATTATTTTTCGAAATTCTAATCAAAACAAAGCACTTTTCTGCTTGTCAAACGTTGCCAAAAATGTTATCAAATTATATCATCACAATTGAAATAAATAATCAGATGCATAGTGGCGTCCAAACTATATCACGCGCATGATATACCACTGACATAATTTACTACTTTCTATTTAAAAACTGAAGTTATTTTGAAATATATGATTAACATAATTCAAAATTTCTCGGGAACTATTGATCATAGCGAGATAAATTTTATATCAATCGATAGAAAATTTTACTTAATTATTTTAGAGCTGTTAAATTTGAAATTAGAACGACAATTACCCTTTTAAATTTAAAATGACTAAAATTTAGGTTCTTTAACAGTGAAATAATGCTGTTTAACGTCTCGCAGTGCTATGGCGGTATGTAATAAAACAAGAAACTTATGACAAGTAAGAAGAAAAAGTGATGCTGATGGGAAATCTGAAGAAGTGATTCTCTCTTTTTCAACAATAAATGGAGACTACAGAAAAAGAGGAATTAACTTATCTCGAATTATCTACGGCTGATTTTTCATCGAGTTGACGGTGGTGAACTGGATGAGACATGTTTTTGGAGCACCAACTTGGCTAAATGAAACTTATTTTAGAGGTGACTGACAAATTTGAGATTTCCAATAGACAGAAGAAAGCTAGCCTCCCATATCCTATCGTTGAAGTAGATAGTAGGAAACAAATGTTTTGTTCTTCAGGTATTTTAAATGTCAAAACAAAATCAGTTCAATAGTGGTTTGAATATTCTACTGGCAGAAGGCCCTCTAATTTCTACTATTGAATGAATTACAATTTCTACTATTTTTATGAGTGTTTCAAAGTCTTAAATATTCCCTTCTCGTGTGTCAAAATATTCAGTCATTTCCGTTTTTATAAAGCTCCATTTCCAAACTTTTGCTGACAAAATTGGAGATATAATGATTATTAAATTTCTTCAACTGAAGGGAGTAAATAGTTATGGCAGTTTACATCTGATATTCCATGCATTTTATGATATTTGTGCTGAAAAACAGTACTTTGATTTAATTGGGAACAGACAGTAAAATGTATTCTGAGGCAATATATACTAGTTTCACATCATTTCAAATATATTCTTTTCCAATTAATTCGTTGCTGTGATCAGAATCCGAAACACTTATTCCCAATTACCCCAAAGTTTCTGGGGTAATTAGGAACACTTCGGGGGGATTGAAAAGAGTCATGCTTAATGAAACCTTTAGAACATGATTATGCACGTAGGAAAATATAGATTTCTTCTCCATGGCCTACTATCATTTTAAAGAGGAAAACATGACAGAGACATGACTTCTACATTGCCTCCTTTGAGATTTATATGCTTAGTTCAACAATACTCAAGTTTTTTTATTCCGTTCACGCAGAAAGATTAATCCCACCCTTCATGATTGTTCGGCAGGTAAAGATCATCGTTCGATGAAAATTTCTTTCCACTCTGTCAAATTTTCACGTTTTGGAATCAGTAGTAATTCGAAGAATAAGGGCGTATGCGGAAGAACTTGGAGGAGCAAATTGCGTAGTTTTGCTCTCACAACTTCAGAAAATGACCCGGTGAATTATGGTGGTGAAAAAATTTTCTTTTTCGTTAGATGTCAGATCGTTTTTTCTTTATTTCATTATTTAAATGATCCAGTAAAGACGCTTAATACAGTCCTGTAACCGTTTCACTCTTTTTCAAATTATCTAAAAAATATTATACCAGGAGCATCTCAAAAGGCTGTGAAAGGTTCCATCTGAAAGAAGGAAGGGATATTCGCTTTTCGAGAGGCAGCAGAATTCTCGCTTACAACCCATTGTTTTTATAGCTCCTTTGTCTCAGGATTTTAATGAACTTAATACTGCCCTGTAACCGCTTCGCCCTTTTTCAAAATATCTAAAAACTAGCCGCTCTCGTTGACTTCCGGGCTGATTCGCGGCCAGCACCCACTTTGCTCAGCATTGCCCCTGCCACCCCGCTGCTTCGAGGCTCTCAGTCACTACTTTTTTTTCAGTTTTAAATACTGCATAAAGATAAATGGAACAGGCTATAAAACTGCAGTAGACTTCATATTCTTTATAGACAACAGATACCTTTATATTGTAAATTCTTTCAATAAACCCCAGTTAATTGTAATGTTTAGTATAACTTTCTCACGAATTTCGGCATGAAAGTTTTCGGATACGGTAGATACAGAATGGTATCGCTCTAAATAAACAGTTTCCATCACCTACAATAGATATTTTACAATATTTTTGACACGCCATTTTGATAGGCATGCAGGGATTGTCAACGAAAACAAAAATTCATCTCAAAATTAAAATGTTTATTCCAAAAAACAACTTCATTCTCTCATTTAAACAACGCTGCCTTCCATAAATTTTTTTAACAACTAATTTTCTTGTTGCCAATTTTGATGCAATCCTGCTGAATACTGTCTCACGCTTCTTTATAATCAGGTACAAATTCAGTGCTCTAGTGAGCCACAGAACTCATGTAGATTTTGATGGCCCTCGATATCTTTGTAATTTGGGTCTTTCTTTTAACTGTATTGTTAACCACTTGCGGGATTGTATATATTTGTGTGTATGTGCATTATTTTTATCTGTTTCTGTTCTGACGGTCTTGTTTGGCTGCTCTGCGTACTAAGATGTCTATACTTATCTCGAGTTGAGACAGATGATTGACTTTAACCATAATAAAATATTTTTATGCATTCTTGGTCTGCCTTTATGCCAGACTCTGCCCGGCTCAAACGCTATAGGTTCTTCTTTTCATAATTTTATGCCCGACTTCTTCGGCATGAAATATATCAAATTTAACAGAAATAAGTTTAGAATAAAAAAATCGTTTGTTATTAAAACTAAATTATATATATATATATATATATATATATATATATATATATATATATATATCAAGAAAATCGTCTTCAATTAAAACTATATTAAATTACAATGAAATGCAACACAACTGCATACAAATGAAAAATACTATTTTAAACTTACCAAAATAAAGCAGAGCATTCTGATTGTTTGTTATTTGTAAAAAGTGACGTAATAAACTGGCGAAATCACTCCAGTTTTTGAGGTTCAGTAATTCCTTATTTTGCAATAAAATCTCCGCTATTTCCGTCAATATATTCCGTTTATTTTGCAATATCTCTTGAATATTAAGGTTTTCGGGGGAAGAAGACAACTGATGACATATCTAGACGTCATAATCTTGAATATAAAATAAAAATTGTTGAAATCTGTCTTGTAGTTGTGGCTTGCGAGCTGTCTGAAGGTGCTTTCCCCATAGGGAAAATGTACGGTGGAGAAAGACTTTTTCGATTTTGTTCGAAAATGGAGGGTGATGAGGAAGGCGACCTTTGACGACATTTCTAGACATCATTAGCTTTCATATGAAGTAAAAATTGTCGAAATCGGTCGGGTGGTTGACGCTGGCAAACTCGGTAAAGTTTTTTTTTTTTACGAAATTATTTTAAATATATAGATTATTATACCACGAGTATCTCAGAAGGCTGTGAAAGTTTCCATCTGAAGGAAGGAAGGAATATTCGCCTTTTGAGGGGCAGCGGAATCCTCGATTGCAACCCATTGTTTTGATAGCTCCTTTCGCTCAGGAAGATAATGACGATTTCAAGTTTCATCCTTTGTTACAAAATGACGCAGAGTTTCCTCTGGGTTCCGTTGAAACACCTTCAAGCTCTCCTGGCAACTCCTTTTTGATGCAGAGAGAGTAATCGCAGCATCCGTATTGAGGAGATTGTTTGCATGCATAAATGTTCGCGTAAAATATTATGCAAACTGTCATTTGAAATGTCCATAGTCTTAGAAATTTCACGCTCATTCATCTTCCGGACATCATTCGTTATATTATGCAGATTTTCAATGCTTTCATGAGTTGTGAACTCATCAACACCACATGTACTCATATGGACACTTCACTTCGATAATTACCAATCCATTTATAAACTCTTCTAATAGAAAGTGCAGAGTCTCCAGAATATTTATTAAGATTGTCTTTGTTTTCTTGAGCCGTTTCCCTTTCATAAAAATTGTTCCATCATTACACAAAATTCTTTCTCATCCATGTTTGAGAAATAATAGTAGGATGAACACGGGGACATTGATACACTTTTTTTGGAAAGCTAAAAAGTGATTTTACCAACGTAAATAATTAGAACTAATACACTATACTTATATATCTGTTAATCTAATATAGGATTTTAGTTGAATTTTTGTCATTAATGACATAATAAAATACTTATTACGTTTTTTTAAAAAAATGGATTTATATCAATCTGCCCATACCAGAGGTACATTGATACATACGGAAATATCGAAAATAATAATGATTAAAAGGTGTGAGATCAAAACAAAAAATTTTTATCAATAAACTTTGCATTCCAAATCAGTGTTTAAAAGTTTAACAAAGTGACAAATTTTTATTTTAATCAAAATTCGACATTTTTAATGAGATTAGAAAAATGAAACAATACTGCATCAGAAAAAAATTATCTCTACGAGTAATAAAGGAGGATGGGCGAGTTTTTTTTAAAAAAACTTTGGAGGGAGGAAATGTGTACTTTGAAGCCGTTTTTGAAAACTTTAAGTAATTAAAAATTAAGGGAAATTTTCGCATTTTTTCCTAGAGGACTTACGAAAAACAATCAGCACAAAAATAATTTTCACACCATCTGAAAATGCAAAAAATTATCTTTTCGATATTACTTAAATTTCACGTACACTTTTTTCTAAAATTTTTTAAATACGTAAAAAATATTCTAAACTTAATTTACAACAATACTTTTCATTTTTGAAATAAAATTCAGACCGTCTTTCTTGTTTAAACAAATACTTCATCGCGTGTTTCTCCTAGATAGTTCATTTTTACGATTTTTTCATTTCTGAAGACGATTGTGCAAAGTAGTTGTTGTTGAGACACAGAAGATGCGTAACAATGTGCCTCGCAGTCAATTGTATCAGTCTGCCCCTAGAGCCTTTTTGACTTAAAACAAGTGGTTAATCAGAAACAACGCTTAAAAACTTCAAAATTTAATATAGTTCAGAAAAATAAGTTTTTCGTACCTTTGGAGTAGATTCCCTGGCAGAAAAACGTAACTAGATAAAGAAATCACATAGCACATACTTAGAGTAAAATTCCCCTAGACGAGAAGATAAGAGGTTTGATTCATTTATAAATTAACTTTTGACTCAACATGGTCGAAAAATATACCCTGTGCCAAAGGTTACAGTGGCATATATATGAGGGGATATGAACATCTTGAGACATTCCAATCATCCAAATTTATGGGCTGTATCACTGTTTCCGCTTATCAATCTACCCCAACTCCCCGACTTAGCAGATAAGCGTCGAGCACAGCCTAATAGATATACATGAATGAAACTTTTCCTGGTACCTTTCAAGAGTTACCGGAGACTAAAAATAATCCCCATACTATCTAGTGGCACAATCTTTTAGATGCTGCACCTACAACTATTTTCCCCTCTCCATAGGAACTGAAATACCACAAAAGTATGAGTCTTCCTTTTTTTGCTAATTTTTCAGATGTCGAATCACTCTGCAGACAGTCAAACAATCCCAACATTTTAAGCTACCACTTGTGTGATGGCTAAATTGATTACAAATGAAGGATGACAAGAATAGTAACTCCGCGGTCCCGGCATCATAATGAATGGCATATCTTACTTTCCTATGACTTGAAGGGGAGGGGTTCATTAAATCTCCCGTCCTTTCTTATAAACACTTATGTGATGGCTAGATTGAATGAAAATGAGGGAAGACAAGAAAAGTAAAACCCAATGGACCGGCAATTAAAGCGTTCGACCGATCTTAACTTCCTGTGCTTCAAAAGGGGGGGAAATCTCATAAACTTCTCCGTCTTTTTTTTGTCCACACTTACGTTACGGCTAGATTGATTACAAAGAAGACAAGGAAGCGCAATTCCATTGGTACTGCGGCCGAAACAGATTACGGTTCTTATCTTTATATAATTTAAAAATGGAGAAGAGTTCATAATGGAAGTTTCATCCTGTAAACCCTTCAGAATCGAGGAAATGGATCAAAGGATTTATAGATCATATGGATTCAAAAGCATGAATTCAAATTACACTTATCGCATTTTGTTTTAACTGGAAACGATAGCACAGGTCTACAAAAAATACTTTTTGAAAATTGTTTCGGTTTCGATAACCGATTTTGATATTATTTTCAGTGCTGATTTGAGAACTGAAATCCATTCTCTTCTATCACGTAAGGCTTTTTCACAAAACGATTTCACATCGTTTCTCTTAAATATGCATAATTCGTATACATTATCTGTGATTCGCGTTAAAACTCTACGTGCTGGAATTATTTAATTATTTTTCCAGTAATTAACATCCAAAAACTACAAAAAAAAAAATTATTTTTAAAACATTTTTTTTCATCGTAGATCTTAGTAATTTTTTTCATACCTTAAATATTTTTATATTTTTAATTCTGTACTATATGCAACAGATTATATTAAAGATCGACATAAATAAGAATTTAAATGACTAGGGAATTCTGCCTTGTGGGGATACCTTATCTGTACATCACATCAAAAACTCTCTTTGAAAACATTTTTGTTGTAAATAAATTTGCTAATCATCTTTTTGTAAGATTACGAATATGCACTCTAATGAACACTGTATATCTAAAATCTAATGTCGAAACCCTTGAAGATAGGCATATATTTCTTAAAATAAAGTAAAAAAATTATTTTTTATGGTGTTAGAGTCAATACATGTACTGCTGAAAGAATTGGGAAGTCTAATATTTTACACAGTCAGTACTCTCATTACCTTTACTAAAAAACTCCTGTTATCATAACATAAGCAATACGGAAAGTTTCACTGCTTTAGAACTAAAACTGACCAATTAATAGATATTTAAAGTGGGTTCGCATAAAAATTTATTTCAGGTAACAATTATCATGTTATGAAAAATTAAAATGTGTGAACTTAATTGAAAACACCACTGTAGTTTTGTTATTTGTTTAAAAAATTTCGTAATGATATTGTTTGTTTAAATGTTATACAGAATATACTCATAAAATAAAGAGCTAGAACGGTAATCAACGTAATCAAATGAATCACCTCATTTCATTACAAAAAGAAATATTATTTAAAATAATGTTATAATCAACAATATGAAGAATCATAGTTAAAAATCATTTTAAAATAATATTGCTAAAAGTGACTTTGTGCGGCTGAAATGCAGAACAAAATCTTCCTTACATTATGCAAAATTGTTGCTTTAACAGATTTACATGCCATGAGATGTAAATTTATTTAAATAAATGCCAAAGAATGTAGAAGACTGAAATCTCGTGCTCGCTTGAATCACACACAAGGATCTTCTTGTCCAATAATGTTACTTCTAAAAGTTTAATTAAGAACGTACATGACTGAAGAAATGAGTTTGAAGACGCCCAATCATGCTGAATCCACGTTCTGGACAAATCCCAAAGATACACGGATTCTTTTGAATGATCATATAATATCCAGATAACATAGCCGTATACTGAGTAGAAGTTAAAGCATCATTGAAGATGATAGACTAATTGAAGAATTCTTTCACATTCCGCCAAACCATTCAAGCACAGGATTATCTAGCGACAGTGAGTAACTATTGCATAAACACTTCCTTAAGATGTAAATTGAAAGTCGTAAGTCCAGAACATTTCATTCACTAACGATGGAGTTTCATCCTGTTCCATAAAATAAAATTGCAAAAATCACAATCCCGCTTCTTGTTTCCCTGCAGTTAAAACTTGTTTGATTATAAAACAAATATACAACGCCATTCAAAGCAAATAAGTAAGTATTAATAGTCATTTCGAAGCAATCATTTACCTTCTCAGGTAGTGTAATCGAAGGAAATATAAAATGTAATAACGTATTTAAGCTTAATTTCAATTTCATAAGACTCCAAGAATCTTTTCCAGAATGCCGCTGAAATGGTGAAAAATAATGAAATCCAAAGCTTCATAACTAGATCAGTTTTAATCGCAAAATATTGGAACTTTCTAAAATAAATGCTTATTTCTTGAGATTATTTCTCTAAATGTAACTAATAGCACAGTGATCGGGGAGTTTAAATTGGAAAATATTTATGGCTAAGATTTATTGTATTAATCTTTACTCGTCATTTAAATTACGCATTAAATCCTATAATTAGTATTGCTAAAAATTATAGACCATAAACATCAGCGTAGAATGAATACCAACACTATTTATTTGGCTGCAGTAGTGTAATTACAAACTCTTATCGAAGTCACAATGATATGCCAATTTTCAAAACGATTCGTCATTCTTTCAAAAGACCACTCATATAATCAAAGAGGATATCTAAATAAAATTTGTATACAAAAGTGTAAAGTATCCACTTCTGTTTATATATATATCTATATATCCCTTCCTGACGAGCGGCTCTCTATATTTTTCAATTTATTTTGGTTTTTTGTCTATATTTTTTTCCATTGTGTCTTGATTCTTTTTGAGTTTTTGTCTTATGTTTCTAGTTTGTTTGTTTTGATATATATATATATTCGTTATTGTAATCGTTAAACAAAAAACACAGGCCGAGTAATTAACTAATTTTCATTTTATTATGGGAGAGTGACGAAATGTACGTACATCTTCGTTTAAGTTTCAAGCCAAAAAGAGGACAGGAAATCCCTGCTTTTTCTCAGGTAGGGATTTAACAGATAGACACGTGATCAAAGTGAAGGGAATAATAGCTATTTTCAGTATATTACGTAAGTGTTTTAGGGAAAATGCAAGTCGCTGATTTCGAGAATTGTGTGCGCGTGGAAATGATTAGAATATTCTTTTAGTAATAAATATGTCAAAACTAGAGATTTAATAAACCTCCAGAGCGGGAAACAGAACGAAACTGGAGTTTGAGAAAAGGGATTTTGAAATACTTTAAGACTTTAAAATATATAATATTAGAATTTGAAATAAAATTAAGCGAGATTATTACAATTTCCCCCCTCCGCAAGACGTGTGTGTGCGCCAGGGCCCTTGACACACAATCGTATCTTACAGGGTTGCCCAAATAAGAAATTAAAATAGAATTCTTATAAAATTTTTCCCTTCACTTTATCATAAACATGAAAATAATTTCAAATGTACTTTATAACAACATTAATATGAACAAATGTAAACTCTTATACTTCCTGTAAAAATTCTTGAAGATTCTTGGTACCTGTAAAAACTCTAAATATAAACAAATAAAAAACATTGATATGTAATTCTAAAATATAAATTGGTTCAATTTTTTTTTCAGAAATCAGGAAATTTAAATGTTCTTAAGTGTCGTGTGGTAGTATGGCTGTTAAAAATTATGACTTAATTTATTTTTTATATAAAGTGAAGAATTTTCTGTTTAGGAAGAAAGATACGGTGGGACATTATTACCTGCAGAGATGAGCATTTTTGGGTTTTGATGGTCAAACTCTGTGGTAATCCACATCGCAAAATCTCCTGAGAAAATTTTTTATTTTTATTAACAACCTAACTACACTCTCAATCTGTAATAGCAGTCGAAAGAGTACAAAAACTGATCTCCCGAGGCCTCAGAATGGAGGGAGTTGGCGTTATTATTTATTTTATTTTGTTTATTCATTATTTATATATCTGAGTATAGTAAAATTTGTTTTATTTATTTTTCTTTTAAGTCATGTAATATAAATTATTTACCATACTCAAATAACACATTTAAACCTGATTTTAAACAAAATTAATTTATGAAGCAATTAAAATTTATTTGAATTATAAAATTTAGAGTATTTGAAGTTTTCTTTATAAATATTTAAGGCTATTTTTTTAAGTAGCATTTCTTATTATAACCATAATCGAAAGATGTTAATTTCAGATTTTCATGGGATTTCATTTCAAAATATAAGAGATGCACAAAAACAAACTATGTATAAATAAATCAAATTTGCAACTTAAACTTTGCAAAGTAATACTCAAAATTTTTAAGTGAATATTTCGTATTCTTAATAAAACCTCTTATACCTCTCCACATTTATTATAGCATTGATATCAGCAAAATAAATTTCAAAACCAAAACAAGAATACTTTCACTTTTTAAATTAATGTCAAAAATTATTATATCAAATGAAACATATTATTAAAAACTTAATAAAACCAAACTTTTAAAATTAATATTTCTTTGTAAAATATCTTATATTCAACATGAATATCTTAAATTTCAAAATTTAATATGGACACTGCAATATTCGTTTCAAATCACAAACACTTAAATTTTTTCAAATGTAAATTCATATCAATTTATGATGAATCACAAAATATAAATCAATACAGAACAACACCAAATAATTTTTTTTTCAAATAGAAACTTAAAATCAATTAATAATGAAAAGTGAAGAATTAAACAATTATCGATAAAAGTTATATTTTTTTTTGGTGCACCACGATTCATTTTAGAATAGATTTGTAGATTTTATTTGAATCAGCTGCAGTTTTTTGAAACCGATAACACAGGGAAACTGAAATTATGCAGATCTTGTCGAAATCAGTACATTATTTTTTATCACTTATTGCGCAATTTTTTTTTTCATTTGAAGAAGATGCACTTGTACACAAAACTTTCCTTGATATTATCTGTAGCTGATAGTACTCTGGTTGAAAATGAAATACTTTTTGTTATTGATTCGTGTACTTAGAAATTTAACGTTAAATCACACTTATTTTTTTTCCTACTTGATGAAAACCGAAACAGGAGCATAAAACGAAATGAAGATTTGAAGCACAACATGGATATTCCTTTAAAACCCTGAGAATTAAATCACATTTTTCTTGAAGCAGATGATAAACAAAATGGTGAGGACTCTTCGTTGACACTTTTGAAAAGCATTGTAGATGTGGAGTAGAGTTGACGCTGTATCAGGAATTTCCTTGCTGGCAGCTGGATTTCAGGACATCAGGGACATCAAGAAAAGTACAGAGTCTGGTGTTGGTTTTTCAAGAGGCACTATTAGAAGTTCCGATAAATTTGCAGCTATTTTGGTCAGCCATTTTTTGTTATTCCCGCCACTCTATATTACGTTGTTTCGTTTTTTAATTTTTTACATCTTTAAATTTTTTTCCCGTGTAGAACACTCATCCTACCGACTTTTAAAATATATTCGTTATTGTAGTCGTAAAACAAAAAACAGAGGCCGAGTAATTAACTAATTTTCATTTTATTATGGGAGAGTGACGGAATGTACGTACATCTTCGTTTAAGTTTCAAGCCAAAAAGAGGACAGGAAATCCCTGCTTTTTCTCAGGTAGGGATTTAACAGATAGACACGTGATCAAAGTGAAGGGAATAATAGCTATTTTTAGTATATTACGTAAGTGTTTTAGGGAAAATGCAAGTCGCTGATTTCGAGAATTGTGTGCGCGTGGAAATGATTAAAATATTCTTTTAGTAATAAATATGTCAAAACTAGAGATTTAATAAACCTCCAGAGCGGGAAACAGAACGAAACTGGAGTTTGAGAAAAGGGATTTTGAAATACTTTAAGACTTTAAAATATATAATATTAGAATTTGAAATAAAATTAAGCGTGATTA